>VMDO01002308.1:0-20856 GCA_007922755.1 Pedetes capensis
TTTATGTAACACCAGAGGAAACCATTCAAGTATGCAACAAAAGCACAGAGAAGGAGTCTATTGTACCCAGAAGCTTAAAATGTATGTGCAACTTATAGTCTTGTTTTACATGTCATTAGCAAGAATGAATAAAGCAAGAGTTTATTGTGACCATAAAAATAAAATATTCTCCATGAGAATGAGTAGTCTATAATACCCAGAAGCTTAAAATGCAACAAGTATATGCAACTTATAGTCTTGCTTAATTCATTTTATATGTCATTAGCAAGGGGAGTACATTGTGTTAAATTCCCACTAATGTGTAAATGACTGATATGATTGGAGGGGAAGTGTAGATGAGGCAGGACATGGAACAAGGTGTACCAGAGGCAGAGCAAATGCTAAAGGGACCCAGGGCAGATCCAATGACTTCATGAGCTACTGCACAATTTTTCCCAGAGAGTCCCCTGAGCCAGTCCCGAAATCAAGGACTGAGCAAAGATGAAAATCTGGGAACTGACAAAAGCCAAAAGTTAGAGTGAAGAAGCCCTCCCAGCTGAGTAACCCACTACTCCAGAAGTCAAAGTCTGCCTTTTCTTCCCTAGCCCATCACAGAAGAGAAACTAAAGAAGCTTGGGCCAGCTGCACTTTTGTTCATCATTGTATTTTACATATAGATATTAGTGAAGTTACCGTAATCAGAAATGTATAATGCGCCAGGCGCGGTGGCGCACACCTGTAATCCCAGAGGCTGGGGAGGCAGAGGCAGGAGGATCGCAAGTTCGAGACCAGAGGCAGTCTGCGTAATTTAGCCAGACCCTGTCTCAAAAAGTAAAAAAATGGGCTGGGGATGCAGTTCAGTGGTTCAGCATTTGCAGAGCATGCAAGCGCAAGGCCCTGGGTTCAACCCCCAGTACTGTCAAAAAAAAAAAAAAAGAAAAGAAAAGAAAGAAAGAAATGTATAATGTTATTCCGTTGTACTCATAAAATATACTATCTACCTACAAAGGCATATAAAACAAAAATTAATTTTTTTCAAGCCTTATAAAAGCCCAATTCATTATAGTCATATAACATATTTTTATAACTAGCAGGAATACCTTATTTTATTATTTTTTTTTTAGTATTAGAGGTTAATTGAATCCTGGGCATCAAGCATGTTAAGCAAGCACTCAAACACTGAGCCACACCTACAGCCCCCTTATTTTATTTTATTTTTGTTTTTAGACAGGGCAGCATAGGCTGCTTCTGGCCTCAAACTCATAATCCTCTTACCTAAGCCTCCCAAGTCACTAGGATTAGCTGTGTGTTGCACTGTGCCTATATAAGAATATTTCTTGATTAAACCTATTCACTATTGTAAATCTAGTCAATTACTCTTGACTCTTGCTTTGGTGATAATAACTCAAGAGTGAATAAAAAATAAAAGCCTGGAATAAAATGAAAAATAAAAAAACCTTCACCAAAAATACTATAGGAATAAAACTGATGCACGTGTGTGCTGCCTGATTTTTGCTATCTCTGTTTCTGCACAATCTCTATCTCCAGCTATCACAAAAGGGCATTTCCTCCCCAGTTCTTCTGCAGCGGATTCTTAGGAGAATGAGGAGAGATGTAGCAGATCAGAATGGCTGGGACCAAGGGAAGCAGCAAGCCCAAGAATCTGATCTATATAAAAGAGGCTGGGGGTCATGTTAGCAGATAGAAACAAAGCTATGAAGCCATGTCTTGATGGGAGTTATGGGGCTCTTGGTGGCCATGATTATGGTGGTGGTTGTTGTTAGGTGCCATCAAGTCAGATCTAACTCACAGTGACCCTATGTACAACAGAAGGAAACACTTGCAACCCTGTGCCATGCCGAGCATGATGTCAGTGCTTCTCTGTTATTTATAGAGTTTTCAATGGCAGATTGTTTCAGGAGTGGGTTGCCAGGTCCTTCCCCCATTTTGCAGTGCTAGGGATCAAACTCAGGACCTCAGAGCATGCAGAGCAAGCACTCTACCAACTGAGCTAAACCCCAGCTCCATGACTGTGGTTACTGTGAGAGAAAAGGGGAATGATGAAGCAGGTCTTCAGTCTCGAACTGGACTTCTGATGATTTTTCTATGAGAGGCAAAAAGAAGATTGGAACCAGTTTTTAAAAATTACTTTTGGGCTCTGTGTGTAGAGACTGATCTATGGGGGGACTCAGTTCGGTCAGGGTTACAAAAAATGTTTCATAAGATAATTTATGATCACTGCAAGAAATCAGAATGCCTGGCAACAGGAGATAAGGTAGAGAAAATGTAATAATAACAACACTACAGGAGAATCTGTGGCATTTTGGCAGCTTGGGAGTGACTGATAGGGGCTTAGAAATGTGAAAGTAAAAGGAAAACCCAATGAGGAGCAACACTGAAAGAGCTTTCAAGACTTATACACACATCTTTGAAGTGCTGCCTTGGAATGTGAACTTTGGTCACCTCTACCCTTTGCCTGTAGGACATTGTGCCCAGAGACTCAAAGTGGTTCAGAAGTTAACAGGCTCTTGATTTATGAGGATTGCCATTTGGTTTACACATGAAGATAGATGGCACCATCAAGTAGCCCTTGCATTCTGTGTGCATGTGTGTCCATTTTTTTTTATTGGTACAGAGAAAAGCAAAAGGTTATTAAAAAGACAGGAAGAAAAGGAAAGACCAAGTCACATGCCAAAAGAAACTCACTCTGAAACTTGCCCTTGAACATCGAGCAGCTAAAGTAAAAGGAAGATTTGATGAAGTTAAGGAACTAAATAGTTTTCAAAGGGTAGCTTGAGAAGACAAAATCAAGTATAATGACATGGGCAAAGAGCTGGAGATAGAAAACCAAAAGGGAAGAACACACTGCTTTTCTCAAGCTTAAGGAATTGAAGATAAATTCAAGCCTCGAGTGGCAATAGTGAAGGATTCTACCGGGAAAATATTAAACGATGCAGGAAACATCAAAAGAAGTTGGAAGGAATACACTGGGTCACTATACCAAAAAGAATTGGTGGATGACCAACCATTTCAAGAGGCTGCATATGATCACGAACCAATGGTGTTGAAGGAAGAAGTGGAAGCTGCCTTGAAGGAACTGACAAAACACAAGGGTCTAGGAATTGACAGAATACCAATAGAAATGTTTCAAAAAACTGATGCAGCACTGGAGGTGCTAACTTGTTTATGCCAAGAGATATGGACAAGAGCTACTGGGGCAACTGACTGGAAGAGATCCATATATGTACCTATTCCTAATAAAGGGGATCCAGCTGAATGTGGATACTATTGAACAATATCATAAATATCACATAAAAGTAAAATTTTGCTAAAGATCATTCAAAAGCAACTGTAAGAGTATATAGACAGAGAACTGCTGGAAAATCAGAAGAGGGCACGGAACCAGGGACATCATTGCTGATGTTAGATGGATATTAGCTGAAAGCAAAGAATACTGGAAAGGTATCTATCTATGTTTTATTGACTACACAAAAGTGTTTGACTATGTGGATCATAACAAATTACAGATAACAGTGCAAAGAATAGGAATACCAGAGCGCTTAACTGTACTCATGAGGAATCTGTATAGGCACCAGGAGGCAGTCATTTGAACAGAACAAGGAAACATTGCCTGGTTTAAAGTTGAGAAAGGTGTGCATCAGGGCTGTATCCTTTCACTGTATTTCTTCAATACCTATGCTGAGCAAATAATCTAAAAAGCTGGACTTTATGAAGAATGCAGTATCATGATTGAAGGAAGACTCATTAGCAACCTGCAGTATGCAGATGGCACAACTCTGCTTGCTGAAACTGAAGAGGATTTAAAACATTTACTGATGATCAAAAAACACAGCCTTCAGTATGGATTGCACCTAAACATCAAGAAAACAAAACTCTTACAACTGTGTCAGTAAGCATCTCCATGATAAATGGAGAAAAGATTGAGATTGTCCAAGATTTTCTTTACTTGGTCCTATAATCAACACCCATGGAAGCAGCAGTCAAGAAATCACTGGGAAAAGCTGTTGCAAAAGACCTCTTTAAAGTATTAAAAGTAAAGATGTCATACTGAAGACAAAAGTAAGCCCAACTCATGCCATGGTATTTTTAGTCGCATCATACGGTTGTGAAAGCTAGACGTTGAATAAGGGAGACAGAACTGATGTTTTTGAATTAAGGTGGTGGAGATAGATAATATACCATGGACTCCCAAAAGAACCAACAGGTCTGTCCCACAAAAAGTGCAACCAGAATGCTCCTTGGAAGCAAGAGTGTTTCTGACGTATTTTAGACATGTTCTCAGGAAGGGCCAATCCCTAGAGACGGACATCACGTTTGAGAGAGTGATGGGTCAACAACAAAAAAAGGAAGACCCTCAACTAGATGGATTGTGACTTAAACATAAAAAAGATTGTGTGCTTGACACAGAATGGGAAATGTTTTGTCCTGTTGTACATAGGGTCATTATGAGTTGGATCCAACTCAACAGCACTGAACAACAACATATAGGACATGAGTTGGGAATTCTCACTTTGGGGCGTGCCCTTCCAGCCCTTACATTGTTTTCCAACTTCATTAGGAGTTTCTTTTTAAACAATTTTGATTTTCTTATAATGATATAAAAACATATTATTTATATAAGCTCCCACTTTCCCTACCTCCTCCAGAAATTGGATTCAGAGGTATCTGAAACTTTGTCTCATGAACTACAATTTCTAAGACACAAAATAAAATTCTTTTATAGTTTCTGAGCTTCTATAGGTTAGCAGGAGTGAATACTGGGAATCTTACTCTCAATTTTCTATTATTTCTATTATTTCTAATACTGTGGTGCACATCTGTAATCCTAGCAACTCAGGAGGTGGAGGCAGGAACATCATGAGTAGGAGGACAGAGGCAGCCTGTATAACTTAGCAAGATCATAATTCAAATTAATTTAAAAAAATTAAAAATGGGCTGGAGGTACAGCCCAGTGGCAGAGCACTCGAAAAGTATGTGCAAGGCCCTGGGTTCAACCCTTTCAAGTACCACACATACAAAAAAAATTCAGCCTAATTTTCCTCATGTATACATTAAGAACAATTTTATCTACCTTGTAGGGCTATCCTGAAGATTAAATCTATGCACGTGTATACATGTGTGTATACATATATTTCCTAATATATAGGAAATTCATGATTCATTGTAGAAACAATAGTGATTATAAAATGCTATGCTGTTGTTGTTAGGTACCACTGAGTCGGTGTCAGACTCGTAGCGACCCTACGTACAATAGGCGAAACACTATTATCAGTGCTCCTCGGTTGTTCATACGGTTTTCAACGGCGGATTGATTTTTGGGAGTGGCTTGCCGGGTCCTTCTCCCACATACTTACATATATATGTTATGTTGTTGTTGTTAGGTGCCATCGAGTCGGTATCCGACTCATAGCGACCCTCACAGGGTTTTCAATGGCTGACTGTTTCGGGATTACCTTGGGAGTGGATTGCCAGGTCCTTCTCCCAACATATGTTATAGTGACGTTAAAAGTAATACAGAGAGTGCCAAAAAAACCGTATACACATTTTACGAAAGGAAAAATTGCATTAAGATTGTAATACTTGATATATATCCATAACGAAAGATAAATACAAGTCACATTTGACTTCTTCACATATAAGACGTGCTCCAAGAGGTTACCATAGCAGAAGCAGCAGGACTCGTCGCCTTGTGAGGCCTCTCGGATCCTCCCTTGGGCACATCACATTCAGTACCACGTCTCAAACTTACCACAAATGCAAGCAACTCTTGGGCGCGTTGGACGTGGGGTTGCCTACTCACGCCTCCATTGCCATTGTATTTCCACAATGTTCTCGAATTTCAAATACCACTCAAAATGCTCCTGCACTCCTTGAATGACAACTGTGCTTCTGCCATTTTGACTGTCTTGTCTGCCACCTGGTGGCGCTAGCATTCACTTAATTAACGCCATCTTTTGAGCAAAAGTCATACTGTATCTTGCTACCCTAATTCAGTTCAACTTTTCAAAGTAATAGCTAGATAACATCTCTTAAAAGGGGCACACGTTTTTTGGCACTCCCGCATGTATGTGGGTTAAGTCAATGTAAAAAGAGGACATATGCAAAAAATTAAAATAAAAAGCATCAAACCATCATCCTTGTACATTGGCAAGAATGGGAAGTACATTCAAAATGACTGAGGTTGGCTCATCTACTTTCCCTGATGCCCACAAAGGAGAAAGGATTTAAATTACAGAACGAGGGATTTAAAATGAATAGGGAAGAATGTTAGGATTATAAAATGTGCTAAAGAAATCTATAAAAGAAAACATTAAAACACTTTCCTCTAGAGATTAAAAAGATAATTACATTGGTTCTTCATTTATTTCCCTGATTATAATGATGAAAGGTAATTTATATTTTTCTTTGATAGGTGTTCTTGCCTCAAGGGATGTTCCTTTTTAATTGTGTTTGTTCAAGCTAATGGAAAATGAACTTGGATTCCTTGAACTCCTACCAATTCAAGGTGGGTGGATGACTCAGAAGAATGCTTAACAGTAGGGAAACCCCTTGGGAATTTAGAAGGTGCCAGGAGTAATCCAAAAAGTAGATAATCCATGGCAGAGATAACTGGATAGGAATCTGAGAGTCTCCCATATTTCTAGCATTAATGGTCCATTAAAAATACTCATAAAAGCAAGGGATCCAACGTGAGAGGTGGGGGAGCAGTGAGGGCCGTTAGTCTCTCATTTTAGTATCGCATATGGTCCCTCCTTCACAATTTGTTCCTGAAGGAATGCTCTTTTATGGGGCTTTCTTGGCTCACTGGGAGCATGCTATTTTTAGAGGAGCTGTTACAGAGTTCTTGCTGCAGCTTTAGGAAGTGAAGAGAGTGCCTAGAGCTGTCAAGCCCCACTCACGCTGAGTGGCAAGAACAGGGTGGGGAAGGGAGAACAGGGAGGCTTGCTACTTCTCATTTATTGATGTACTGTCTTCATCTGGTTGAGTTGCTGACTCATTATTGAAAGTTTAACTTCACCATTGAAGTATAGATGGATTCTTATTTATACACTTTTGGGAAATTTAAACAAAAATCCTAACCATGCCTCTATCAAAACTTACGTCCTTCCCCAGAGATAACCACCTTTCAAGAGTTTAGTATTCATGTCTTTTTATGTATTCACACATACATATTTCAATTAGTTGTAGTTGTGAGTTGCCACTGAGTCGTGCCCAACTCATAGTGACCCAATGTACAATAGAACGAAACAGTCCCGAACACTGTGCCATGCCCAGCACTGTGTGTCAGTTCTTCTCTGCTATTCATAGAGTTTTCAATGGCTGATTGTTTTGGGATTGTTTCAGGAGTGGGCTGCCAGCTCCTTCTCCCATTTTGTGATGCTAGGGATCAAATTCAGGGCCTCAGAGAGCACAGAGCAAGCATCCTACCAACTGAGCTAAACCCCAACCCATCAATCAATTAGAAAGCAAATAAATAGGGCATACTCATCCCATGTAATACTTTGAAGCAGTTTAGAAAATATAGTCACAGTGCCGGGCGCGGTGGCGCATGCCTATAATCCCAGCGGCTCGGGAGGCGGAGGCAGGAGGATCACAAGTTCGAGACCAGAGGCAGTCTGCGTAACTTAGCGAGACCCTGTCTCAAAAAAAGTAAAAAAATGGGCCGGGGGGTGCAGCTCAGTGGTCCGGCACTTGCAGAGCATGCAGGCGCGAGGCCCTGGGTTCAACCCCTAGTACTTCAAAAAAAAAAAAGAAAGAAAGAAAGGAAGAAAATATAGTCATAGTCATACATGTCCTGATATCTAATGACCTCCAGAGCATATTATTTTCCCATGCATTCATGGTAAGATGCATGTACCATGATCTATTTACTCCACTTACTACTTCTATTTGTTATTTATTTATTTATTTTTTGTGGTGCTACAGATGGAACACAGGACCTCTTGCTGGTTAGGCAAATGCTCTACCACTGAGCTACATCCTCAGCCCACATATTTCTCTTTCTTATATTAGTCCATTGTTCTGTAGGGAGGTATTTGTATTTTGCATACTAAGTTTTCTTATTGATTTGTAGGAATTCTTTATATACTCTAAGAATTAGTCATATATATATATATATATTTTTTTTTTGAGACAGGGTCTTACTATGTATCAAACTCTTGATCCTCCTGCCTCAGCCTCCTGAGTGCTAGGATTATGTATTCACACATACATATTTCAATTAGTTGTTGTAGTTGTGAGTTGCCACTGAGTCGTGCCCAACTCATAGTGACCCAATGTACAATAGAACGAAACAGTCCCGAACACTGTGCCATGCCCAGCACTGTGTGTCAGTTCTTCTCTGCTATTCATAGAGTTTTCAATGGCTGATTGTTTTGGGATTGTTTCAGGAGTGGGCTGATTACAGGATTACAGGCATGTGCCAACCACCAATGGCTTCAGTTTCTCTTAATTATTTTGTTTGTTGCTGTACAAAACATCAAACAGACATCGGTAGCACAGTGGTGAGCATAACCACTTTCCAAAACAACAGACAGAGTATATGCACATGTATAAACAAAAATAAAATTCTACCTCTAAATACAAAATAATTTTGTGCTGTCTATCATTAAATAGGATTCATTTTACATCATAATTCTTTGTTCAGATTCTTTTTTTAAAAATGACTTTACTTGTAATACTAGATTAAGTTTTAAAACCAAAACTTGATCCCTACAATGAAAATTTCAAGTAATACTAAGTCAAAATATTGGTATCCTTAGCCAGGCGTGGTGGCGCACGCCTGTAATCCCAGTGGCTCGGGAGGCGGAGGCAGGAGGATCACAAGTTCAAGACCTGAGGCGGTCCACATAATTTAGCAAGACCCTGTCTCAAAAAGTAAAAATATGGACTGGGAGTGCAGCTCAGAGGTCCAGCACTTGCAAAGCAAGCAAGCGCGAGTCCCTGGGCTCAACTCCTAGTACCACAAAAAAAAAAATTTTTTTAAATAGCATTTTTATAGGATTATATAGGCTACCATATGATTTAGTGCACTTAAGGAATAAGTTTGTTGTTAGGCAAAAGGGAAAAATAAGTATATGTTCATTTAGAAAGTAAGTATCCAGAGATCAAGAGATGTATAATGAGACCACAAGAGAAACCATCACTGCCCTCTGTGGGTTATTCTCTTGAAGAAGACAGATGATAATGATCTTTGCAAATATATGTTTCTACTAGCTTTGTTGTTGTTGTTGTTGTTGTTAGGTGCTGTCAAGTCAGGTCTGACTCATAGCAATCCTGTGTACAACAGAATGAAACACTCTCTGGCACTGTGCCATGCCCAGCACTATTGTCAGTGCTTCTCTGTTATTCCTAGGGTTTTCAGTGGCAAATTGTTTTGGGAGTGGGTTGTCAGGTCCTTCTCCCTCTACTAGCTACGTTAAAATAATGAAAATGGTCTTTTGAAAAGTTTGAAGAAGTTGAATTTTATCCAGAATAATATTAACAATATTGAACAACTGGCAATGTCACCAGCCAACCAAAATAATCAGCATCTAGTAAGCCACAGCAGTAAAAATTGGCTGAGCTTTATCCCTAATGTCTGTACATCACTTAGAATGATAGTGCAAAAATAGGTAATTCTAAATAAGTATCTTTGTAAGTTTCTGGAAATAGGTGGAAAATTAATTTAAGAACATAAATAGAATGAGAAAAACTCAACTAGAATTTTTGATTTTGGAATTTTTCATTTCTTAGTTTTCTAGCTAAAATTTTATTATTATTTTGAACATTTCGATCCTGGACCAGACGCGGAAATCTCCTCCTTAGAGGAAACCAATGTTACCTCTTTTCTTGTGTGTTCTTCCAAAGATGTTTTATATATATATGAATTTTTAAACATGTTGTTAGATGCCATTGTGTAGAATTAGACTCATAGCAACCCTGGGTACAACAGAACAAAACATTCCCCAACTCTGTGCCAAGCACATAATCTTTCTTATGTTTAAACCACTGTACCAATTCACCCAGTTGAGGGTCTTTCTGTTTTTTGTTGACCCACGACTCTCCCAAACATGATGACCCACGACTCTCCCAAACATGATGTCCTTCTCCAGGGATTGGTCCCTCCTAACCAGAAGTCCAAAATGCATAAGATGCAGTCTAGCCATCCTTGCTTCCAAAGAGCACTCTGGTTGCACTTCTTCTAAGACGGATCTGTTGGTTCTTTTGGCAGTCCATGGTATATTCAATACTTGCCTCCACCACCATAATTCAAAAGCATCAATTCTTCTGTCTCCCTTATTTAACACCCAGCTTTCGCAACCATATGATGCAACTGAAAATATCATGCATAAGTCAGGCGCACCTTCATTTTTTAAACATAGGTTAATAAATATCCTTAGACTGGGGCTTGTAAAACAACAGAAAATAGATTTTGCAAAAACTAAAGCAAATGAGCACAGTGAGCAGTGGTACTTTATGTTAGTCTTTAGCAAAATGAGTGTCAGTAACTGGTGAAAGAAGGCATGTGCCTACTGTTATAATCCAGAGCAAAGGTACTCCCTCAAGGAAGGCGGTTTCCACTATAACCTTTAAATAGGGAACATCTCAAGATCAGCACAGGTGCCAAGTTAGAGAAACCCAAGGGTAGTTTTTGTTGTCTTTTTTAGAAGACTCTTGGTGTGTGTGTGTGTGTGTGTGTGTGTGTGTGTGTGTGTGTGTGTGTATAGACATATAAAACATTTATATATGTAAAACATTTACATAAACAAAACACATTTATATATAAAATACATATGTGTGTATATATGTGCATATCCTACATATGTATGTATGTGTGTGTATACACACACACGCGTGCACACACACACACACACACACACACACATATATAAAACAGAGAGTTAAATCCAAGTGTTCTACCAAGGAGCTGTAGCCCCAGTTTTTTGCTGCTGCTGCTGCTTCTCCTTCTCCTTCTCCCTCTCCCTCTTCCCTCCTCCTCCTCCCTCCTCCTCCTCTTCTTCTTCCTCCTCCTTCTCCTCTCCTTCTCCTTCTCCTTCTCCTTCTTCTTCTTCTCAGACAGGGTCTCACTAAGTTGCATAGGCTGCCTCTGGCCTCAAACTCCCAATCCTCCTTCCTCAGCCTCCCAAGCCATGGGGATTACAAGTGTGAACCACATATATCCCTGCTGAACCTTGGTATATTTTTAAAAATTGATGCATATAGGCCATAAGATTCAGTATTTTAAAGTGCACAAGTGACTGGGTTTTAGTGTATTCACAAGGGCATGCAGCCATCACCACTATCTAATCTCAGAATATTTTCGTTCACCAGATGAAATCCCATATCCATTACAGTCACTTCCCATTTCCTTCTCCCCCTATTCCCTGGAGACCACTAATCCATTTTCTGTTTCTATAGATTTGCCTATTCTGGATACTGCATATAAATGGAATCATATAATAAGTGGTCTCCGTGTCTAGCTTTTCTCACTTAGCATAATACTTCAAGGTTCATCCATTTTGTAGCAAGTATCAGTATTTCATTCCCTTTTTCCCTTACTTTTTTTGGTAAAATATACCCCAAATTTACCATTGTGACCATTTTGTGTGTGTGTGTTACTGGAGGGTTGAACCAAGGGCCTCGCACTTGCATCCTCTGCAAGTGCTGGACCACTGAGCTGTACCCTCGGTCCTTTTTTTTACTTTTTGAGACAGGGTCTCGCTAAATTACGCAGACTGCCTCTGGTCTCGAATTTGCTCCTGCCTCCGCCTCCCAAGCCGCTGGGATTACAGGCATGCACCACCCTGCCCGGCACCCATTGTGACCATTTTTAAGTGTACAATCCAGTACACAATTCACATTATTGTGCTACTGTCACAATTATTTATCTCTAGAACTTTTCCATCATCCCAAACTGAAACTCTGTACCCATTAAACACTAATTCCACATCCCCTGGTACTCTCTATTCTATTTTCCTGTTTTCTTCTATGAATTTGCCTATTTTAGGGACTTCATGTGTGTGGAATCGTAGAATATTCATCCCTTGTGACTGGCTCTATTTCACTTAGCACAATGTCTTCAACGTTGTAGCATGGGTCAGAATCTCCTTCCTTTTTGTGGATGAATAATATTCCATCATACAGATATGGGGATTTGGATTGTTTACAGCTTTGAGTATTTAGAGTACTACTGCTATAAACATTCATGTGCATGGTTTTGTACACCCACATTTTCAATTCTCTTGGATAATAGAGAATATATAGGTGGGACTGTAGGGGAATTGATAAGTGACAAACATTGCCCACATACAGATATTCTGACATCCCTCAGGGATTGACAGTGGCCACTGGGGCTGTGTGTCTCCCCATTTGAGGAACAGATGAAAAAGACTTTGTGCATATAAAGGGTTTTTTTCCGCACTGCTAGGCAAGTGCACCACTACCGAGCTGCACCCTCAGCCCCTTTTTTATTTTTTATCTTCACAGGGTCTCACTAAATTGCACAAGCTGCCTCTGGCCTTGAACCCACGGTCCTCCTGCCACCACCTCCCGAGTATCTGGGATTACAGGCGTGCACCATGGCACCTGGCTTGTAAGAGTTCTCACGTGGAAGTCTAAGTATACGTAGGAGGGTGTACATGGATGGTTCGCTGCCAAATGGATGCTCTGTGCTGATTACCAAGCCACCGTCGCTCAGATCCAAGCCACCTTTCCATACTTTGTGAGAATCGGAGATTGGGATTCTGCAACCATGTTCCCTCTCTGAATGCTGCCTATGAGGAGGGATGCACTTGAGGGAGGCTGAGGATGAAGAGATAGCCTCCTTTCCGTCCCCTTGCTGTCCCTGTCAGGATCGCCTTGACTCGTCACCCTGAAGCAGCAGGCCCAGCTTTTTTCCAAACATCTGGAACCATCAAGCTTCCCTGGATACCTCAGAATCGGCTGGCTGTGATGTCACCTACTTCCCCCGGAGGTCCTCCTCTGAGGTACCAGTAAAGCTGCTGCACCCACAGTTCTATCTCCACGGAGCCTCAGCGTTCTCTTCTTTTGTTTTCCATTTTCCAGTAGTTGTTTAACCAGACCTTTTTACCACATTGCATCTGTTAAAATAGCATATGATTTCGGTTTTCTTGCCAGAACCCTAACTGCACACACAGAAAGCACCAGTCCTGTTCTCAGGAGAGGAAGAAGCGCTCCCCTAAATGCACCCTGAATGCTCCAGGATACAGACTGAACATTTGTGCCTCTCAAAATTCATGTTGAAACGCTAACGTCTCCTGTGATAGCATTAGGAGGTGGGGCCTTTGGGAAGTGATGAGGTCATGAGGGTGGAGCCCTCACAAATGGGATCAGTGCCCTTACAAAGGAGACCCCAGAGAACTCTCTCTCCTTTTCTGCCCTGTCAGGACACAGCAAGAGGACTGCACATGAAGAGTGCCCTCACTAGATGCTGAATCTTCCAGCAGCTTGAGCTTACACTTCCCAGCCCGCAGAAATGTGGAAAATCAAATGTCTGTTGTTCATAAGCCACTCCATCTATGGCTTTAATTATAGCATCCCGAACAAACTAAGCAGATGAGAGAACATAATGCAGAAATAAGTATATTTCAAATGCTTACCCATTTTCCAAGCAGAGCTCTTCTTTCTTCAAATACCTACAATAAATAAAAGAGAATAGGATAATGTAATACATCATGTTTCAAAATGTCCATTACAAGAACAATATCATGAAAGGATCAGTGAATAAATATTCACTGTATCAATGGGTATGAAAAGACAGGTTTCATTCTTTTATTTTTAACCTGGATCAGGCCATTCTTGAAACCTCCCCTATCCTCGGTCTCCATCTCTTTCTCTCTCTCTCTTCAGCTTTTCCACGTGGAATGCTGTTGTTGTTATATGCTCTGGACTGTGCTCCACACTGGATATGTCAAGGTGAATAAGATATCCATCATGTCTGTCTAAAATAGTACTGAATGAGCCTACATAGATACTCAGTTGTTAGGTGCCATTGAGTTGGGTTCAACTCATATCAACCCTATGTACAATAGAATGAAACACTTTCTGACACTGTGCTACGCACATGATCTTTTTTCTGTTTGAGCCTATTATTGTACCCCCTGTGTTTCTTTTCATTTTGAATTGTGCCACATCAACAAACAGAGGTCCCAGAGGCTTTATTCCATTCCCATCTTTAAGGCTGACTTCACTTTGAGGAGGCAACTCTTCCCCAATCGTCTTTTAAATACCTTTCAGCCTGGGGAGCTCATTCTCTGGCATTATATTTGACAGTGCTTCTCTACTATTCATAGGGTATTTAATGTCTAGTTGTTTCAAGAATGAACTGCCAGGTCCTTCTCCCTACTCTTAGTATGGAAGATCAGCTAAAACCTGTCCACCGTGGGTGACCCTGTTGGTATCCGAAATACTGGTGGCATAGATTTCAGCATCACAGCAATATGCAAGCCCCCTCAACACAACAAGCTGATAGACACATGGGAGCATGTGGAATAACTCATATAAAATAAGTAATTGTTCTTTATGTATTTACTTATATTTATTTATTTACTTTTTGAGACAGGTCTTGCCATGTAGCTCAGGCTGCTCTTAACTCACTTTGTATCCCAGGCTGGCCTTGAACTTTCTATCCACCTACCTCAGCCTTCTGGGTGCTGGGATTACAGGCGTGTACCGCTACACTCAGTGATGTAATTGTTCTTTAAAAGAAGAGAACTTAGAAAAAAATGGAGTTGTACAGAGAAATCAACTGTAGAATTTGAAAGATGACAAAACTAACAAAGAAAAATAGGAAAATGGAACTCTCCTTACAAAACGTTTCAACATTAATGGCATGAGAATTTATAAAATTTATGAATGAGCAAGTCTGTTTTTATATTTCGGTATGAACACATCTATACGAACGTCCACGTATACTTATGTTCGTAGGATTAGTAATTCGTACCTATGTGCCCCTGGGCATGCAACTGAGTATCTACGTAGGCTTATTCAATGCTACTTTAGGCAGACATGATGGATATCTTATTCACCTTGACATATCCGGTGTGGAGCGCAATCCAGAGCATATTACAAGTACCCACGATCGTCAACTCAAACGGATGCGGGTGTAAGTATCAATATCTTTACGGGTGTACCAGTACATTGTGAGTGTACGTATGTGTTGGTGTTTTTCTGTGCATCAGAGCATATGTGGATTTAAGCAAGCAAGGAAGAGCAGACTAATGTGGGTATATTTGGCAGGGGAGGGGGTTATGATGAGAGGAAGAGAGGGTAATGAACATATGTGACTGTCTCTCCCGCTCCAACACACACACCCTCTGTCAGCTTTAAAACTGGGATCCATGTTTTCCCCTTCTCTTGGCACCACAGACGCTCTCCAGCCCTGGAGGAATGTTCGTGCCTGGAGAGGCAGCGCAGGCCTATTTCTTCCCTTGTGGAGGAGGATAAGGAGCTGCTGTTATGCTTCCAACAGATACCACTTTCCTTTCTTTTTTAGACTCTCAAACTTTGGTTGCCAAGGACATATGAAATGTGAACTAAAATAGCTCTTCAGCAACCATCTCAAGACCGGTGAGATGTCACCTGGGCTCCTGCCCACAGAATCTCATTCGTCACAGCTCAACACTTTTTGCACATTAGAGAAGAAGAAAAAGAAGACTCGTCCTCCAGTGAACTGCACCTGGGCTACGAGGACCCTCAAATAATGGTAACAGATAAACTCAGCATTTCTAGGTGAAAATAGAAGGAAACTTGCTGGATGCCGTGGTGCACACCTGTAATCCCAGCCTCCTGGGAGGCTGAGGCAGGAGGATCGGGAGTTTGAGGACAGAGGTAGCCTGTGCAACTTAGTGAGACCCCGTGTCAAAATAAAAATATAAAAAATGGGGAGTGTTAAGGGTTCAGCTCTGTGGTGGAGCCCTTGCCTAGTATGCACAAGGCCCTGGGTTCAACCTCCATTATAGAAAGAAAGAAAACAAAAAAGAAAGAAAGAAAGAAAGAAAGAGAGAGAGAGAGAGAGAGAGAGAGAGAGAGAGAGAGGAAGGAAGGAAGGAAGAGTAGAAGAGAAGAGTCAAAAAAAGTTGGATTCAAGCATCTCTTGATCTCTTCTTCTCTACCAATCACCTACTGCCCCAAGTCAAGCCACCAGTGCTGTCACATTTCTGGTGACCAGTGGTTCCTCTTCCCTTCCCCTCCACTCAGAGTCATGCTGCACTTTGGTTTTGGAGTGTTTGATTTTGCTCTCCCTATGTAGAGGACTGGGCTGGGATTTAGCTCAGTTGGTAGAGCGTTGCGCTGCAGTCTCTGAGGTCCCGAGTTCAATTCCCAGCACCGCAAAAATGGGAGAAGGACCTGGCAATCCACTCCCAAGGCAATCCCGAAACAGTCTGCCATTGAAAACCCTATGAGGGTCGCTATGAGTCGGATACCGACTCGACAGCACCTAACAACAACAACAATGTAGAGGACTGGGAGAAGGACCTGGCAACCCCCTCCCAAAAATCAATCTGCCATTGAAAACTCTATGAACAGCAGAGAAGCACTGATAATAGTGTTTCCCCTGTTGTACAGAGGGTCGCTATGAGTCGGATACCGACTCCACGGCACCTAACAACAACAACATGTAGAAGACAACTCTTTTCTCTTCTATGCTTCTCAGAATCAACAAGGACAGGTTCCATGGCAGTCCCTCTATGAACCCTGCTGATCGAATAACAACGAAAAAGCTTCCAAAGTCACAGAACTTTAGAACTAAAAGAAATCCTAAAGATCCTTCTGTTCAATTGCTTTATTTTAGAGAGGGCAAGCAGAGGCTCAAAGAGGCCACATTTTATTTAGATTTTTTTTTTTAAATCACTGATTCCAAACTCTGCATTCAGCTCTACTCTGTACTTGGTTCCTTACGAGAACTTTGATTTTCCCCATCCTGACTTCCAGTCCTACATTCTTGATGAACTGTTCCCCGTGCTTTGCCTGACAGTGGAAAGAAGGCAGAGTCCCAACACCACAACTAAGCTTCCAAAAGGCGGCTGGGATGTACCAGCACGTGTTCGCTGATGGTGTGGCTTATGGAAACGGGAACACTGGCTTGAAGGAAGAGGATCGTCCGCAAGAAGGCAGCAGGAAGCGAATGGGGCAGGAGGTGGGGAGCGTTCTTTAGACTAAGGCAAAGATGCCTAAGCAAGGTAAGCAAATCCAGGTGTTTACAGACAGTGTCTACACCCAGGAAAAACTGCTGGGAGGGAAGGGATAGACGAGGAACATTAGACGGGAAGTCAGAACTCAGATCTGGCTCTGACCCCACCCTTGACAAGAAATAATAATTTGGGGCAAATCATTTCATTGCCGGGTCCTTGGTTGGACTTATAGTCTTATATTCTCTGGCTTGGAGCAAATCTTCATTGCAAATATTTGCCATTAGGTGAATATTTCATTCATTTTAAAGAGCTGAAAGCTGAAATATCGATTCAAAATGGAAATATTAAAAATGGATCCTCTTTTCGCTGCAGTCTGTTTATATCACAGTTTACCCACAGCCTGCTGTTAAGTCAAAATCCCACGGTTGTTAGTCTGTTGACACTGTAGTTACATATTTTCCCATGTGACATCATTACAGTGTAGGAGAGAGAAATTTGTTGTTGTTGTTATTAGGTGCCGTCAAGTCAGTATCCGACTCATAGCGACCCTCATAAGGTTTTCAATGGCTGACTGTTCGGGATTGCCTTGGGAGTGGATTGCCAGGCCCTTCTCCCATTTTTGCGGTGCTGGGAATTGAACTCGGGACCTCAGAGACTGCAGCACAGCGCTCTACCCCCTGAGCTAAATACCAGCCCATATAGTGTAGGAGAGAGAGATTTAGGGGCTCCTAAATTATGACTGTGGGCTGGGATTTAGCTCAGTTGGTAGAGCGCCGCCCTGCAGTCTCTGAGGTCCCGAGTTCAATTCCTAGCACCACAAAAGCGGGAGAAGGACGTGGCAACCCACTCCCGAGGCAATCCCAAAACAAAAAGCCATTGAAAACCCTAGAAGGGTCGCTATGAGTCGGATACGACTCAATGGCACCTAACAACAACAACAAATTATGACTGTGGGAGAAGGTCGTGGCAATCTACTCCCGAGGCAATCCCGAAACAATTAGCCACTGAAAACCCTATGAGGGTCACTATGAGTCGGACATGACTCGACAGCACCTAACAACAACAAATTATGACTGATTGATGGCAACAAGGTGCTTTTTCTCAGAGTGCCCTTTAAAATGTGATATATTGTATGTGCAATTCATGCTCTAAAAGAAATATGGGTCACCTGCTTTTCTTCTTTAAAATTGTATATATTTGAGGTGCACAAATGATGTTTTTAACTTACATGAACAGAGTGAAATGATTACTATAGTCAAGCAAATTATCCCACCTGTCACGGTCCATGGTTACCTTTATGTGGGGCTGGTAAAGATCACTTCTAATCATGACACTGGTTGGCAAAGAGATACATACTTTTAAAACACTCCTCCGCTGGAAATTCTCAATGCCTGACTCACTTTGTAATCTTTCACATTTGCCTATCCTGGTGGTGCTCTTCTAAAAAGGCATCTAAATTTAAATTCAATCTCTTTGCTTAAAGCCTGCTGTGAAGTTAAAATCCTGTGACTCATTTTAGTGTGAGTCAGTTCCATAGGACAGTTACCTACCTATTTCACATTCTACTGCACAATAGAAAAAAGACAAAATTAAAAACAAAATGAGACCCCCAAATTGCATTGATCATTGCTGACAATGCCTGGTCTTGAGGTAAAGAAACCTCTTGAGATCACTGTGGATGTCGTCTGACCACCGTGTCTCTGGGTATCTATTTTTAGTGCCTTCCACACAGTGGGATGTTAGGTCTGGAAGGGACCTTCAAGGGCACCTGATCTGATCCATTCATTTCACAAAGGAAGGATAAAGCCTAGAGAAGGTAAACTGTTTACTTAAGGCATGCAGGAAATTCCTAGGACAGCTGATCTGGAACCATGCTTTCAATCCCCAGAGTTAGTGTTCTTTGCCTGATTTTTTGATATTTATTTTCAAAATATCTTACACTGAGGCTGGTGGCACATGCCTTTAATCTCAGAGACTCGGAAGGCGGGGGCAGGAGGATTGTGAGTTTGTGGCTAGAGGCAGCCTGTATAACTCAACAAAACCCTGTCTCAAAACACAAAAAGTAAGAAATGGGCTAGGGGTATGGCTTTATTATATACACTATATATACATTATATACACATACATTATTGTTAGGAGCCGTCAAGCCGTGTCTGACTCATAGGGCTTTCAATGGCTGATTGTGTTGGAATTGCCTCAGGAGTGGATTGCCACATCCTTCTCTCATTTTTGTGGTGCTGGGAATAAAACTCCGGACCTCAGAGACTGCAGAGCAGTGCTCTACCAACTGAGCTAAATCCCAGCCCATATACATACATGTTGTTGTTGTTGTTAGGTGCCGTCGAGTCAGTATCCGACTCATAGCGACCCTCAGTACAACAGGGGAAACACTATTGTCAGTGCTTCTCTGCTGTTCATAGGGTTTTCAATGGCAGATTGATTTTTGGGAGGGGGTTGCCAGGTGCTTCTCCCAAGCCTACAGCTTCTGGTGTTCCCAGGCGGTCTCCCATCCAGGTACTAACCAGGCCCGACCCTGCTTAGCTTCCGAGATCTGACAGGATCCGATGCCACAGGGCTACGGCTGCAGGCATATACATACATACATAGATGTATATATACATGCAAAGATTCTGAAAGATAATTTCACTCCAAACTAGAATATAACTAAACTAAAAAGTGATTTTTTTGGAATGCAGGAGTTCTCAACAATAAAACAAATATTTCCTGTAAAAGGTATTGTTCAATGTAACAAAATTTGTTAAGGAACCAAGATCTGGCAATGTCATACTTCCTGTGACATACTGATCCCCGCCAGGACTGAAGGATTTATTCCTGCACCTGTTGGGAGGCTGCTGGTTGATGGGCTTGAAAGAGCTGCCTTGGCCAAGGTAAAACTGTCAGAAGGGAAGCGCAGCTAGCAGCCACTAAGCAGTCAGTATGAAGTCTGGGCCTCAGACCCCGCCCTTAGCAAACTGGAAGACCACTCTGAAGGATCATGCCAGGTTCCCAGTGGCCAGTGGAGTCAGCGGAGACCTCAAGGAGACTGCATTCTAGCCCTCCTACCCCTTCCTTCCCTTGTCTTCTATATGTTCATTGTAGAATCTGGGTTTGGGGGCTTTGAGTATAACTCAAACATAGAGCCCTTGCCTAGCATGCACAAGGATCTGGGTTCAATCCCCAGCACTACAAAAATAAAAATAAAATAACTAAAAGAGAACCTGCATCTCTAGTCACCCAACTTGCAACAGGCACTCAGGTATTTTTTGGTTATTAAGGCACTATTTTCTTCATAGCAACTACAGTGATCAAAAACTTCTAAAAGAAAATTTCTGAAAATCAAGGCATCCAACAGCTTCGTATTTCAATTCAAGTCACTTTTTTGCACATGTGTAAAACCTTCACAATTCTATGGGAAAACAGATTTGAAAATTAAACACTGAAGTTTGGGGAAATAAGCTGTTATATAAACTGTTGGTGAGCTAAGAGCATTGTGAACAGGTGCTCAATAACTAATTACTGCACTGAAGGAAAAAGATTTTTTTTCTTTTTTTGCAGCACTAATTGTTGAACCTTCGTCTTCAATGTGACATCTTTGCTTTTCAATACTCTAAAGAGATTCACATTGAAGACGAAAGTGCGTCTGACTCATGCCATGGTATTTTCAGTGGCATCATATGGTTGTGAAAGCTGGACATTGAACAAGAGAGACAGAAAAAGAATT
>VMDO01002308.1:20956-23456 GCA_007922755.1 Pedetes capensis
GGAGAGAACAATCCCTGGAGAAGGACATCATGTTTGGAAGAGTGGCAGGTCAACGCAAAAGAGGAAAACCCTCCACCAGATGGATTGACACAGTGTCTGCAACAATGGGCTTAAACATAAATAAGATCGTTTGCCTGGCACAGAATCGGCAAGTGTTTCGATCTGCTGTACATAGGGTCGCTATGAGTCGGACTCAACTTGACGGCACCTAACAACAACAACAACAATTGTTGAACCAGGGAGGTGGGGGTCAGCTTAGTTGGTAGAGTGATGCTCTGCACTTTCTGAGGACTCGGGTTGGATCCCCAGCACCGCAAAAATAGGAGAAGGATATGGCAGTCCACTCTTGAAACAATCTCCAAACAATCAGCCATTGAAAACCCTATGAGGGTCAATGTGAGCCAGACCGCCTCAAGGCACTTAACAACAAAGAGGTTAAATCCCGCTCCTTGCACATGCTAGGCAAGGGCTCCGCCACTGAGCCACACCCTTAGCCCCCTTTTTAAAAATATATACTTTTTTATTTTGAGACAGAGTCTTGCTAAACTGCATAGGCTGCCTCTGACCTTGAACCTGTGATCCTCCTGTCTCAGCCAAGGTAACCAACTTGGAAAAATATTTTTAATGTTGTTGTTGGGTGCCATCGAGTTGTATCTGACTCAGTGACCCTTATAGGATTTACAATGGATGATTGTTTCAAGATTGTCTCAGGAGTCAATTGCCACGTCCTTCTCCCATTTTTGCAGTGCTGGGAATTGAACTTGAAACTTCAGAGACTGCAGAGCATTGCTCTACCAATTGAGCTAAATCCCAGCCCAATGTTTTTAATAGACGGGTATTAATAGCTATAGGTAGAAGCTGATTTTCTTTCTCTATTGCTCTCTCTCCTCCCCCTCATCTCTGCCTTTCCCTTGTTTCTCCTGGCCCCATCTTTTTTTCCTCTCTCTCTCTTCTTTATTTCCTTATCTGTTTCCTTTTTAGGCTCTATTAATTTTATTCCTCACTATTCCATTCCCATGGGGCTGAGGTTTAGCTCAGTTGGTAGAGCACTGCTCCACACTTTCTGAGGACCCAGGTTTGATCCCCAGCACTGTAAAAATGGGAGGATGTGGCAGTCCACTCCTGAAACAATCCTGAAAACAATCAGCCATTGGAAACCCTTTGAAGGTTGCTATGAAGGGAGTCAGACATGGCATGACTCCAAGGCACCTAACAACAACATTCCACCCGCTGCCCCAGCTCCTCTGTCTCTCTTGGAAATTCCTTGTTTCACGTCAGAGTAGAAAGGGAAAGTGCTGAAAGAAGGCAGGTTTGATGACTGGCTTTGACAGGTGGATTAGCACCTCTGTTAGGGTCAGAGAGGCAAAGGGCCAGCCTGGACTCTTCTTTCACTTCCTGTGCTCCGGGAGCCACACCAGGCCCTGGGGATTCAGAGAGAGCAGGGAGAAGCTCAACCTCCACATGTTTGTTAGAGTGGGAAAGCCCGAAAACTGGGGAGAGCCAGGGGAAGGAGGCAGGAGGCAGGGGAGGCGCCACCAGGGAAAGACACTGGAGTCGATTCTCATAGGTGAGGAGAAGAGAGCTGGAGCCACAGGAGAGCAGGGCTCAGGTAGGCGGCTCAGCAGCAGGGGCGGGAGCTGGGGGGTTGGCTCAGGCCAGAGTATGATGGGGCCTCAAGGGTAAGTGGGAGTAGGAGGTTGGACCTTACCCATTGGAGTGGGACCCTTGTCAATTTCACATAATAGGACTGGTATTTTAGGAAGATCACCCTGGGGCCCAAATAGCCGACAAGTGGACAGGGATCAAGGTAGTGAAAGCCGCCAGGGGATTACCGCAAGGCACCTGGCAAGGGATGGCGAGGGTGGAGTTGGAGGGGTACAGCTGGGTGCTGAAAGGGCCTGAATGAGAGGTCCTGGCAGAAGGCTCACAGACCTTGAGAACAATCGGGATGTGGAGGCGAGGGCGAGCTGGTAGACTCTCCTCCATGGCCTGCTCCTGCTCCTGAATGTCTCAGCAAAACCCAGAACACTGAACACCTGCACCTTTTCTCCAGGGCGCACTGCAGGAAGGCCTCTTTGTGGGAGGTGCAGAGGTCTCCCTGTGGAACCAAGAGCAGGCCTGCTCACTGATTATTATAAGGGCAGTGGATTCCCTGCGTGTACTGCTCTTCAGCTGCCATGAAAATCCATTGTGTGTGCAGTGTTCCTCTGGACCTTCTGCATCGCCCTGTGGGACAAGGTGGACCAGGAGAGACAGCGCAAACATAACGCTCACCCTGATGCCTGTGCTATGAGTTAAGATTGTTGTCTCTGACCCAAGAATCTTGCGTCTTTTACTGTGAGACAGTGGT
Organism: Pedetes capensis; assembly: GCA_007922755.1. NCBI lineage: Eukaryota > Metazoa > Chordata > Mammalia > Rodentia > Pedetidae > Pedetes > Pedetes capensis. Next base: position 23,307 of record VMDO01002308.1, read on the forward strand.
GTCTTCTATTCCATAAGTAATGGGCTCACTTATTAGCTTGGACATAGGGAGGAAATCAAATCTCAGACTTGACAGAAATAAAGAAGACTTCTGGCCTGAGGGATGGCATAAAGTGGTGCTTTTCACTGGGAAGAGGAACTGGTGTGGTGG
>VMDO01002308.1:28456-139318 GCA_007922755.1 Pedetes capensis
TAGCACTATGAAAATAATAAATAAATAGGACAGAAGCTTTTAATAACATAAAAGAATTGCCCTTAGTCTGTCATCTGTCAACAAGACAAAGCAGATTGTCTGGTATCTTCCACAGATAAGTCTTGCTTTTGCTTTTTTGTGGCCTTTTTCCTCTACAGTAACTACTTGTGAATGTTCATCCTTAAAGTTTCCTGGGTTAGAAATGTAGAATGAGGGCTTAGGGCCCTCTCCAATCTATGGTTCCAGACCCATGTTCAACAGCCAGGGTTTGTCCCCAGTAGCCACCACTTCCCATCTGATCTTTTTTTTTTCGGGGGGGTGGGTACTAGGGGTTGAACCCAGGGCCTCACGCTTGCATGCAGCCCTTTTTTTTTTTTTTTTTTACTTTTTTTGAGACAGGGTCTCATTAAGTTACGAAGACTGCCTCTGGTTTTGAACTTGCGATCCTCCTGCCTCTGCCTCCCAAGCATCTCAGGCGTGTGCCACTGGGCCTGGCCCCATCTGATCTTCTAACTCATTTTTCACACCATCACCATTACTCAATAACTTTACTAAGGACCCACAAGGCACAGGTTAGGTGTACGAAGATAATTGCTTGTGCTTTAATAGAGCTCCCAGTCTACTATCAGAGAGGTATTTTTTTAAAGACCAGTATCATTTTTCAACTTAAAAACTTTCATAGATTCACTGATGGCTGCAGAATCCAGACTCCTTAGCGTGGAAATCTGGGTCGACGGTGATGGCCTCTTGACCTATCTTTTCAGCCTCATCCCCACCTTTCATGCGCTCTGCCCAGACACAATGAATGCCTCCTGCTGTGAGAACATGACACAAAACCCTGATCCTTCTTTGCCTATGTGGTTTTCTGACACCGCTCATCTGAATCCTAATCACGGCAGTACGTAATAGGCACTCAGTAAATCTTCGTTAAGTCAATGGAAGGAATGAACACAACAGTGGAAGGGGGAACAGTTTAAAGATTAAAACGAATGGAAATGTACAGTGAAACTCAGAATATTATTAAATGGGCACTGAGGTAACAGTACTAAGAATTATGAGATTTTTTCCCTGGATACTAGGGGCTTGACAGGCAACTGCTCTATCTGTGAGGGGCACTCCCAGATCCTTATTTATTTATTTATTTTTTGCGGTACTGGGGTTTGAACCCAGGGCCTTGCGCTTGCATGCTTTGCAAGTGCTGGGACCACTGAGCTGCACCTCCAGCCCATTTTTTTACTTTTTGAGACAGGGTCTCGCTAAATTACGCAGACTTCCTCTGGTATCAAATTTGCGATCCTCCTGCCTCCGCCCCCCAAGCCGCTGGGATTACAGGCGTGTGCCACCGCCCCTGGCTCTTTTTATTTTTAAATTTTGATTTAATTTTTTAATTAATTTAGGGCCTAAATTATGCAGGCTGCCTCTGGCCTCGAACTCGAGATACTCCAGCCTCAGCCTTCCCAGCCACTGGGATTACAGGTGTAATTACCAGATTTTTATTTGGAGTTTACAAAGCAGAATAGGATTGAGGCCCAGGTGCTGTGGCTCACGCTTGTAATCCCAGCGATTTGGGGGACAGAAGCAGGAGGATTGGAAATTTGAGGTCAGAGGCAGCCTGCGCAATTTAACGAGACCCTACCTCAAAATAAAAAGTAAAAAAAATGGCCTACACCGCAGGAGTAGAGTGCTTGCAAAGGATGCGTGAGACCCTGGGTTCAGTCACCCAGCAGAAAAAAAAAAAAAAAAAAAAAGAAAAAGAAAAGAGAATTGAGTTTCTCTGTTAACACAAAATTCACCCACCTTACTGTAACATTAGACAAGAGGATTTCAAATACTATCAAGAAATAGAGTATTGGTAAATATGAATTTACCTTATATGCAAGTAGTTAAAAACAAAGCAAGAACTCTAACACATTGCTAAGAGCTAGTGCTTGATCTGCGTATAATTGTTAGTTGCTAATTTCACAAGTATGGAGTATCTGGCACTTGAATTGTAGCTGAAATGGGAGAGCAAAATGTAAACCTCAGGAGCACCCACAAAGCTTGTGGGAGGCCCAACTTGCAGTGTAGGTGAAATGAGAGAGCCAAATGTAAACCCCAGGAGCGCTGGCAAAGCTTGTGGGAGGCCCGAGAGCTCGCCCAGACAATCTTCCTCTTTTTCATGCACTGCCCACTGGTCTCACCTCTTAGTTTGTCTCGCTCTTCAAGCCTCTAAGCGCTGGGGTTGCCATAGCTGCACTAGGTCGGCTTTTTTCTTAGGCTCCTTTCAGCACCCACCCCTCCCAGCTTCCAATCACGATCCATAAATCCTGTCACTGGCATCCGGGGTCTCTTAGGCAACAATGTGTGGAGTCTTGATTGGCCAGGACAGCTAGGAGGGCTGGCTGCAAAATTGTGCACAGAGATAAAATTAAAAAGTGTGGGCGCCCAGCAGATAGGAGGCCAGCAACATCCTGATATAATGCTAGGATGCAGATCCATCCAGTCCTCACACGGGCAAGCAAGGAAAACCTCCGTTCAGGACGTGCTGCAGTTATGTTCCAAAACAGCCCCTTCCTACTGAGCATGCCCGGGGTTACATTGTTCTGGTCATGCCGGAGCTCCGAAATGCAAACTCCACTTTACCAGGTTTTAAGACTGCCCAGTAGGTAAAAGAGGGTTGGAGGAAAAAAGAATTAGCGACGGGTTCAATGGGGGACTGGCACCTGTACCAAGAAATGGAAGGATGTGGGGAGATTGCCCAGCACACACACACACACACACACACACACACACACACACACACACACACACACGCTTCAACACGAATTTCAATTTATTGGATTATAGAATTCAGGCTGAGTGACAAATACACCAGGGAACCAGCAGATGGCATGCCTTAAATAAGAATAACTCTAAATTTGGGCCTCTTAAACTCTGGTCTAATTTTTTTTCTCTTCCTTTATTGGTAAATGTTGGTGGGGTACAGAGTAATACAGCATTGGCTTTTTCCACTATGCAACTATGACATCAATTTTGGTTACACTTTTATCAATTTACAAGGTTTATGGAGGCTTTCGACTAATATGTAGTAAAACTAATATGCATATTTGGGTTATATTCCCCTATTTTTCCCATGTGCTCATGAAGTTGCACAGTTTACATTGAGATTATCCTTTTCCCCTTTATCCCTCTACATTGATTCTCCTCCCCATCCCACCTTCCACAATCTTCGCTTCCCTTTGCTACTTTCCTCTATTTCTTTCTACTCTTTATATTGTCCCTTCTTCTATAAGTTTAACTGTGCATTTTTACATATCAACTTAAGTATAGGGCTTTCTCTTCCTTTAAGTAAGATTCAGCTCCCACATATGAGTGAGAACATATGGTATTTCTCTTTTTGAGCTTGTGTTGGTTTGCTTAAGATGATGTTCTCCAGTTCCATCCATTTTGCTGCAAATGATGTTATTTCATTTTTTTGTTTGTTTGTTTGTTGCTGAGTAGTATTCATTCCATTCCATTCCATATCTACCATAATTTTTCATCCATTCTTCTGTTGATGGGCACCTTGGTGGGTTCCATATCCTTGATATTGTGAAAAGTCCTGCATCAAATATGGAGATGCAGGTGTCTCTGTGGTATGATGGTATATTTGGGTATATTCCCAGTCATGGTATAGCTGGGTCATATGGCAGTTCTATGTTTAGTTTTCTGAGGTATCTCCATATTATTTTCCAAAGTGGTTGAACCAATTTACAGTCCCACCAACAGTGTAAGAGGATTCCTTTTTCTCCACAACCTCAACAGCATTTGTTATTATTTGTTTTGTTGATGCTGGCCATTCTTACTGGAGTTAGGGGGCCTCTCAGAGCACTCACTTTGTAGTGAGGATCAGAATGAGAATCCAAGGATAAAAAAGAAATCTAATGAGGGAAACTGAAGGATGCAACGTATAAATAACTAATGGAAGGCTCACAATCCTAGCTGTTGTGATAGAATCATAAGCAAGTGGTGGAGAATACCACAAGTTTAAAATTCCACAATCGAGTTTCTTCAGCCAAGGCAAAGCAATCTCTATGGGCAGCAGCTAACCAAAAAGTCCCTGGGACCAACCAACAAAACTGACAAACAAAATCAAAACACAAAAATGCATTTCCTCACTGTCTTTGTACTCTCCTCCAACTTAAGCAAATGCACAAGCCCTATGTGTGTACTGTTTCATAATTTTTAAATAGGCAGCATTTGTATATCTCCAATTTAAATAGAAAAAGGAAAGCGGAGCTCATGGAGTTTGTTGCTTTCCCTGAGTTAACAAAGGACCTGTAAGCGGACAGGCTGAAATTAGAACCTAGGTTGTCTGAATTCCAGCCTAGTGGTTTTTCCACATGACCAGGTTGTATGTAAATGAACAAACAAAGCCTTTTGGGGGTGTGAGGGGGCGGCCTGGGAGAGGTATGTAGATGTAATGCTAAATTACCATGCATTACCAGTTAACATTTATGGTTCCAAAACGGGTTCATCCAGAAAGACACCAGTTTAAACAATGCTGAGGGTGCTGTGAAGTTCCCGCTCATTAAAGGCTTTCTATTGATGGTTCCAACATGGAAGGAAAGTGAGATGGGACCTCGAGAGCCTCTTGCTTTATCACTCTGGGATTTGAATACTTTTACCCCTGATAAAAGGTCCCTTCTGTCTCTACTCTCAACAATGCCACTGGGCCTCCTCTTGTGCCACCCCTCATCTGTTCCCCCAAATGGGAGTGAGTCACACTTTCCCCATTGAGCTCATAATACACCATGCCCACTGCGCTCACAGTGAGTCACACCGTTCCTACTGTGTTCCTAGTGAGCACACACCTGGCTGAGTGTCTGTGATGCCTCAATATCGCTTTTACATGGAACAATTCAAACTTAAAAGAGAAGCTTAGAGACTTTCATAAGAAACACCTTGTATCTCCACAGGTTTTTTTACATGTTAACTTTTGCTCTCTGTGTGTAGTTAACAGATACAATAGAAGCCCTGTTTGTATAGTTCTCAGATCTCATTCTCCTCCCTAACTGGTTAGAGGCAGTCATTGTCATGAACTTGGTGTATAGCCTTCTTGTCCGTTTTATGTTTTTACCATACACACGTTTGTCCTCATAAATAACATATATTATTGGTAGTTATCAAAAGATGCATTGCATTGGGAAAAGCTGTTGTAAAAGACCTCTTTAAAGTATTGAAAAGTAAAGATGTCACATTGAAGACGAAGGAAGATGCGCCTGACTCATGCTATGGTATTATCACTTACAGCATATGCTCGTGAAATCGGGACAGCGAATAAGGGAGACTAGAGAAGAATTGATGCTACTGAATTATGGCGCTGGAGATCAACATTGAAGATACCGTGGACTGCCAAAAGAACCAAGAGATCTGTCCTAGAAGAAGTTCAACCAGAGTGCTCATTGGAAGCAAGAATCGTTAGTCTGTTACTGACATATTTTGGACATGTTGTAAGGGGGGACAAATCCCTGGAGAAGGACATCATGTTTGGGAGAGTAGTGGGCCAGAGGAAAAAAGGAAGACCCTCAACTAGATGGATTGACACACTGCAACAATGGGCTTAAACATAAAGAAAAGATTATGTGCCTGGCATAGGGTCCGGGAGCTTTTCATTCTGTGACTGTACATTGGGTCACAATGAGTTTGATCTGACTGGACTGTGCCTAACAATAACAACAAAAAAAAAAGTTTTAAACAAGCATCATCATTTACATGTATTGTAGTTTGTTTTTCACTAAATATTGTATTTCTGAGCTTTAGTCATGTTTGATCCATTCATGATCATTTACATCATTCCCTCCTGATGTGAGCTGTGATGTGTCTTATGCTTGGTAGTCCTTACAGGATGATATGTAAATTGAGTGAAAACGCACCTAGTAGCACACTGGGAAATACACAAAGGCACACAGTGATTTTCCCACACACTATGTATCTCTTCCCTCACACTCAGCACTGGGCACCACTGGCTTCAAAAGACACAGTGACTTGCCCAGAACCAGCCTAAGGATCAATATCACTTTTCTAGAAAGTCACAGCTGCCCAAGGAAAATGAAAATGGTCATTTCAGATCTCATTTATCATGACGTTCACGTAGCTTATCTTCTAATGCGAAACTATATGCCCAAGCACAAGACTCTTCAATATTCACTTAAGAGTTGTGCATGCACCTCTTGAAAAAAATTGTAAAATATATATAACACAAAAGTTACCCTCTTAATCATCTGTAGTCTAAAGATGAATACTGTTAGTCACTTGCTATGCAACATGATATTCCTTTTCAGTCCTGTGTGCTACCAACCAAACTGTCTGTGTGTGTGTGTGTGTGTGTGAAGTCTCTGAAGTCTCAGTTGAACAGGCACGGAAAGAAAGGAAAGAAAAAGAGGTAAAAGGCGTACTGAAAAGAAAAGTAATTATGGCTTTGAATGAACCCATGCTGTGTTATTAAAACGCTGCGTGGTTTTGGGTAAGACCGCTAACCCTTCTGTTCGTTCTTCTCACAGGTCGGCAAATGATGGTATGTTTAATTTTTCAACGCCTGAAATCGTTTATGCAGAAAAGGAGAGGGGAAAGCTTTCCCAAGGAGCAAAACATAGGGCAGGCCACGAGTGACCACAGGGTCCACCTGTTTATTAAGGTCTAAGCAAAGATGAGGAGAAAACTTTCCCAAGGAGCAAAACATAGGGCAGGCCATGAGTGACCACAGGGTCCACTTGTTTATTAAGGTCTAAGCAAAGATGGGGAGAAACATGGCAACCCACTCCCTAAAACCAGTCATTGAACACCCTGTGACTAGCAGAGAAGCACTGACATAGTGTTTCGCCTGTTGTACACAGGGTCGCCATGAGTCGGACACCGACTCGACGGCACCTAACAACAACAACAACAAAAGCAAAGATGCGAGCTGCCCTGGAGCGAGCGCTCCGGTGCTGTCTGCCAGGCTGCTTCGGCGTGGAGCGCTGTGCCAGGCCGGGTCCCCCGCTCTGCCCGTCCTCGGCCACCTGCACTCAGGTCCACCCTGGGCACCTGGTGACCCGCGTCCTGGCCACCCCCGGTCCCCGAGATGGATGCACAGGCTCCTAGAGCAGGTGCCGTGGTCTTTCAACAGCAGCCTCCCAGGGTTGGGCCGTCGCGAATCACCGCGCCGCGGCAGCAGGGAAGGGACGGCTTTGAAAAGGGGGCCAAGCGCACGCCACACGCACGCTGCTTCCACGGCTGAAACCGCGGCGCGGGAGCCAGCAGGGCCAGCGTCACCCACAGCTCGCGCCCGAAGCCCACTCGGCGTTCTCCGGCTCCTGGCAGGGGCGCCGAGTCGGAAGGTGGGCGGAGCGTGCTCGGCGCGCCTGCGCAGTGCATGCGCGCGCCCCCGCCCCGGGCCGCGCGCCCCGGCGCTCGCGAAGGCTGGCGGAGGCTCCGAGGCGCGCGCGCCGGTCCTCGGCCGCCCCGGGGACCTGAGGGACGCGCGGCCGGCGGGGCCAGCGCCGCAGGGCCCTCGGAGCCCGGCGCCCGGCGTGAGGTGAGCCCCGCGGAGAGCGAGCGGCGTCGGGCGGGCGCGGAGGGAGCGGCGCGCGGAGGGCGAGGGGCGCCGGGGCCGGGGCCGCTCTGCCCGCGCCGCGCCGCCCGCCGCCAGCCGGGGCCCCGCAGCTCCTCCACGGGCTCCGAGTCTCGCCGCGGCCACAACAAAAGCCGCGCGCGCCGGTCTGGGGCGGTCGCCGGAGCTGCTCCGCGGCGGCGGGCGGGCCGAGGGGCGCCGGGTGGCGGCGGCGTCGGGGCGCGCGGTCGCGGAGGGGCTGCCGGCGGCCGGTGACCTGGTTGTCGCCGCCCGCACCGGCAACCTGTGCGAGTGTGGACGGCGCCCCGCGCCCCGGGGGCGGCGGCGGGAGACAATGCGGGCGGCGGGGCGCGGGCCGTCGCCCTCCGGCGGCGCAGCGCTGCGTCCACCCCCTTCCCGAAGTTGTCCCCTCGGCACCCGGGTCGGCAAAGTCGGCGGCCCCCGCCCGGGCGCCTGGCATCGGGGGTCCCGCGGGGTCGGGGGCTCGCGGCCTCGGTAGGCATTGAGCGGTCTGGAGCCGTTCCGTGGCCTTTTGGGAATCGTGAGCGAGATCTCAGAGCCGTGGGCACAGCGTAACAGTCTCGGAGTTAGGTACCCTTCCCGGGAGACAAGGTGGCTATATTTTCTTCTTTTCTTTCTTTCCTTTCCTTTCCTTTTTTCTTTCTTTTTTCTTTTTCTTTTCTCTTTTTTTTGCGGGGGAGGACCAGGATAAAAGCGCATGCCATTAATTTCAGGAGGAGGTTTAGTAGGAAAATATCACGAAGGAGATCTGGGGTTGTGCCCAGTGTAGAATGAACATCTGAATTTGGGCTCCCTTCTTGAATTTGGGTAGCCACAGCCCCTGAGCGGACCAGCCTCATCGGGAACTCCTGGGCCCAAATATTCAGACAAAATCTTAACGTTTGAAAAGTCGTTTGGATAGACCTGCTGTGTTTATTAATGGGAATTGGGTTACTTTACATAGGAGCGGGGAAACAAAGAGCTGACTGACGTTGAAGATGTTACCTCCCTCGGGGTTTTTTAGCGCTGAGTGGTGTGCGGGTGGCATTATAGGCTGGAAAAGAAATAGACAAATCCTTAATTCGCTTATTAAGAAGCAGGTACTCCAGAAGATAATGCTTTCCATCTTTGCTTTTAAACGTCAGTAGTATCTTTTTTTTTTTTTCTTCAGGAAACAAAAGAACATATACTTGAACTATTAAACTGTAACATAAAGGTAAAAAAATTGAGAGTTAGGGAGTAGGGAAGAAGTGAAAACCCTTGATTGGATGGGCTTGGAAGGACAGAGCTGAAGATAAAATCTAGCAAAATAATGTGTGATGTCCCCCTCCTAGCCTCAACATGCCTTGAAACTATTAGCAAAATAAGTAAATAATTGGTAAAGGTAACCATTCTACCCTGTCTTTCTCTTTTTCTTCCCTTTATCCACTGATAATCTTTTCTATCTCCATCCCTCTCCTAAATCTGTAACAGCATCCCATTAATAAAAAAAGAGGAAGGACTAGGCTCTTAGGCACTTTCATTCCTTTCCTCATTTTAACCACTGTATTGCCTTGAGTTTTGTTTAGTGCTTTGAGTTTTTAAGTGTTTTTCTTGGGAGTTTCATGATTGAGATATTTGAAGTAGAGAGGGTTGAGAAGAATTTAATAGCAAAGTGCACATTCTTTGTGTAGTACAATGTGAAAGCTTTATCATTGGGGAAGGAGAGGTTTTTGCTCATAGTGCGTTGTCTGTTTTCCACTTGACTTTGGGGAAAAATATACCCAACTTACATTTCATATTAGTTTGTTAGTAAAGCTCTAAGCTTTTGTACTCAAAGCTTCTGAGATACTAGTTCATTGATGTTAGGCTACAGTTGACTTTATTTTTTTAAGAGACAGGTATTAGGAAACAGTTCTTAATCACATCTTTACCTTCTTTCACAGCTGAGAATGGTGTTGGCCTCAAGGTGTTTGTTTTATTTCCCACCCCTCACCCTCTGGAATTATGCCTGCTTAGAGCCACAGCTTGCACAAAACAATAAGACAAATAAAAAGAATGGCTTTGAAAATACATACTGGAGAAATTATTCAGTATGGAGTAGAGGAAGGATGTGTAGCAGGGTCTTGAGGAAAGAAAATGAGGTTTTCAGTAGTGGATTTTCTATTGGCTGGGAATAAATGTTTGAAGAGTAACAGCTTTTTACTGGCTGGGAAAGAGTTTTAACTATTGTGTCAAAAATGAATTCCCTCTCTTGACTTTGCACTTCATCATGCTGAAAACTATTGACAGTTTGGATCCAAGAAGTGCATTGCAAATGAAGTTTCAGATGAATATAACTACTCTAGTGAGCTTATCAAATTCTGGTCCCCACATTTTATCTTACTGAAATGATTCTGTAGTCAAAGCATACAAGCCATACAACCTTGTTAGTGGTTAGAGAGCAGGACTTGAAATTTTCTGATGAAAATTCAGAGAATATTGTGATGAACAAATTTTAATTGGAAAGGGAAGCAAGGCAGGAATTTCAGCCTGACTTTTTTTTTTTTAAGTCTGCAATCTGTCCATCTTTGAACTTTGTTTTATTTCCAGATTAATTTGAAAAGATCTTATGCTTTCTTTTGTGTTAGTATTTAATAATTTGTAAATTGGGGTGAATTTTGATGCCTACCATTGATTTTGATTCTGAACTTAAAAGTATTTGTTTCTCCTGTTTATTTTTTTTTAAGCCGTGTCACTGAGCAGCTTGAAAGATTAGATTATTTGTTGAACCAGTACATAACAAAGTAGATCTTAAAAATTAGAGAGTCAAAATAGGGAAGGTCAGAAGAGATGTTCTATGATTAATGGAAATCAGTGATTTAAAAATGAAGCTATATAAATATTCTTGTAGCAGCCAGGGGGCAATATTTTGAGAATGATTTTTTTTTTTTTTAAAGTAATGAGATGTGGAAAACAAAAGGCCAAAGACCACATGGCCTTTAGGAAAAGTAAAGGAACGCTGGAGCCATGAGTATAAATCTGAGCTATTATTCTGTTTCTCTAATAAGGAAGGCAGTGATTTCCTTTAGAGAAGAAACTGTTGTTTAGGGGTAGTCAGTGGTAAACCTTGCAATGCATTTTTGGAGAACGTGTCTGAAAGACTAAAGAATTCCCACTTAGTACTTCTGAATTGTAAGTGCAAAATGTTGGCCCGTATTTACAGGATGTCAAGAAAATTAAGTCTAACCTGAGAATGCTGAGATAGATCCCTGTTGTGTAGAGAAAGTGTTGGAATGGAATTGCTGAACATAACCTTTTGTTGCCCGACTGTCTTGACAAGCCCACTTTTCTCATAGTTTCCTCTGGCATTCAGCCTGCTTTTCCCACCTGAGTTCTTTGGGCCTGGCTTTGTAGCCAGTCTGGAAAACAGTTTTCCAAAGGGCATCCTGTCCCTTTATTGCTGTCCTTCAGGACAAATACTCAGTTGGTCTTATTTTAAGGGCTTTTACTTTTTATCATCAAAAGAAACTGAGAAGGCCGGGCGCCCTGGCACACGCTTATAATCCCAGTGGCTCGGGAGGCGGAGGCAGGAGAATCGCAAGTTTGAGACCAGAGGCAGTCTGCGTAATTTAGCATGACCCTGTCTCAAAAAGTAAAAAAATGGGCTGGGGGGGCAGCTCAGTGGTCCAGCACTTGCAGAGCATGCAAGCGCCAGGCCCTGGGTTCAACCCCCAGTACTGCAAAAAAAAAAAAAAAAAAAAAAGAAAGAAAGAAAGAAAGAAAGAAAGAAAAGAAAACTGAGAAATAATAACTTGGAAATATCAGATTCCACATGCTAGGCAAGCACTTTACCCCTGAGCTATGCTCCCCGCCCTAATTTTTTTTTTTTTAATTTCTGATGAATGTTAACCAAGTAACTTAAAATCTGTTTTCCAAGTATTTCATATGCTCTATGGAGAAGTAAACGTATCTTTTCCCACAGGTAGTGTATGAACAACTGTTGCTGTAATGTTCACTTCTTGCATGGGCCCTGGAGCCTGAAACTGCTCACTCATTAAATTAACCCAGTAGGTCACTTTATTCAGTTGAAATACTGTAGACTCCTGCAGTTTAAAAATATGATATCACCAGGCATGGTGGCACACACCTGTAATCCCAGCAACTTAGGGGGCAGAGGCAGGAGGATCCCAAGTTCAAGGCCAGAGACAGCCTGCGTAACTTAATGAGACCCTATCTCAAAATAAAAAATAAAATAAAGGGGCTGAGGCTGCAGCTCATTGGAGTGCTTGCAAAGAACATGTGAGGCCCTGGGTTCAGCTTCCCAGTATTGGGGGGAAAAAAATCAAAACACCAACAAAACAAAACAGCAAACCCAAAATATTATCAATAAGAATGCCCCAAACAATTGTTAATCTTTATTAAACCACCTGCTATTTTGGCAAGCTCTTTTTGAGTCCAGAATCTTCTCCACATCCTGAGGGTCTGGAACTTCAGCTTAAGAGCTTTTTCTATGGATGACCCTACCTTAGGAAAAATGGTACACTTACATCGTCCTGATTGGAATCATATATTTCGTTTTGTTTTTGAGGAGTGATTTGGAATATGTTTCAGAAGTTTTACAAATGTGTATACCATTTGATTGTGTTGATAGGTGATCTGATTTTTCCCCCCAGTGTTAAAAGATCAAGTTTTGAATAGTACTAAATTTGATCATCACTCTCTGGCTTTTCTCACTATCTGCCATAAGGCACATAGTGTGTGTCTCGCCATGTTCCCTTACTAGCAGCCAACAAACTATCCAACCAGTATTCTTGTCAGCTAGTCAGCACACAATTATAGATTTATCAGAATTATTCTATACACAAAATTTAACATTTTAAAATAAAATTCCATAGAACATTTATATTATTTTTACATAATTGAAAGTTTTATTATATTCTATGCATCTATTTTCTTCTGACAAAAATGGGCTTATATATATATACTATTTTATAAACTGCTTTTTCATTTTTTACTTGTTGGGTACTGTCGAGTCAGATATGACTCATAGTGACCCTGTGTACAACAGAACAAAACACTATCCAACACTGTGCCATGCACACGATCTTTTTTATGTTTGAGCCCATTGTTGCAGCCACTGTTTCTTCTCATTTTGAGTCATACCACATCAGCAAAAGGAGATCCCAGGGCCTTTACTCCACTCCCATCATTAAGGTGGGCTCTACTTTGAGAAGGCAGCTCTTCTCCAGTTGTTTCTTGAATACCTTCCAGCCTTGGGGATTCATTTTCTAGCACTATATTTGACAGTGCTTCTCTGCTATTCATTGGATTTTCAGTGGCTAATTGTTTTGGGAGAGGGCTGCTGAGTCCTTCTCCCTAGTCTGTCTTAGTCTGGAAGCTGTGCTGAAACCTGTCCACCATGAGTGGCCCTGCTGGTATCTGACATACCAGTGGCATAGCTTTCAGCATCACAGCAACACACAATACCCCACAGCACAAAAAGCTGACAGACATGTAGGAAAAGTTTTTACTTATTGTTGTTATATAACGTAACAGTGACCAGTAAATATAAAAACAGATCCATGCTCATCATTTTTGGTGGGGAGTGCTGGGGACTGAACACAGGGCTTTGCAGATGTTAGCCACTGTATCTCCCAAGTATACTCGTCTTTTTTCTTTCCCCCCAGTATTGGAGTGGAGTTTTGAATCCAAGGCCTTGTGCATGAGAGGCAAGTGCTCTACCACCAAGCTGCACCGTACCTCCTGTTTTATTTTCTATTTTGAGGTGGAGGTCTCACTAAGTTGTACAAGATACCTCTGGCCTTAAGCCTGCAATCCTCCTGCCTCAGCTTCCCAGATTGCTGATCTTACAGGTGTTGTGCCATGGCACTTGGCTGCTCATAATTTTTAGAGACTGTGTAATATTCTCCTACATGATTATACCACAATTTATTTATCCAGGTCATTGGTAGACTTTTAGGTTGTTTCTAGTGTTTTTTTTTTTTTTTATAAACAGTATTACTCTAATATTTTAGTTATGCATCTTATGCATTTGTGTACTTCTAGAATAAATTATAAAATAGATTTGCTGGATCACATCTTGCACTCTTGAGAGGTTTTGATGTAAGTAGCCATCTTTTTTTTAAAAGTCAAGCAGTTTACATTCCTTCCCAGAGGATTTGAAAATGTTGAAAATGTTTTTTTCCCTATATCCTCTCCTGTTCTGGTATTCTGGCATTGTTATTTTTGCCTGTTTGATTGGCACAAGTGTTATCTCATTTTGCATTTTGCATTTTTTGTTGTTAGGTATTAAAGATAAATACCATCTCATGTGTTTATTGGTCATATATGTCTTTATTTTGTACATTTTTATCCCATGCACATTTTTTTATTAAAGTGCTTACGTGGTTGTATTTTTCATGTCAATTTTATGAATATTATTATTTAAAAATATACCTTTACTTTTTAATTCTATTTTAGGATAGCATTTCTCAAGCCCTGACTTTACAGAGCACTTGTAACCTGAGGTAATCATTAAAATATTCTTTAGGATTCAGATGTCTTGGACCTGTGGGGGCACTCACGAATCAGTTACACTTAAAGATAAGAGAACCACTGGTGTTGGGGAAATGAAAATTCTTTTGCTATGATCTTTAATCTGCGTCTTTATTTCTCACTACATTCCACTGGTATTTTCCTCTTATATAAACTATGATCTTGCCATATTAAGATTATCATTTTTGTGCAGCTTAACATAGATTTTACAAAAGCATTTTGATACAGGTAATTTGGATGTCATACATAAGGAAGCACTTTTATAAGAACGTAGGAAGCTTTGCTTGCAAGTGGGGCAAAAGAATAACAGAGGAAATCAGGTAAAATAGATGAGGCAAGCAGAAGTATAAAGGGGCATGTCATGTAGTTTTAAAAGCTCAGTGAGCTGTTGCTCAGTTTCTTAAGTTTTATGTGGTAGTCTTTGAACCGTAAATATGAAACCCGTAAGTGCCTTAAAAAGCGATTAATCTAAATAACAATTCTGAAATTCTTGGTATGGTTGTACAGATATTAAACAGAGAACAGTGTTCCTTTTAATTTTTCTTGCAAGTAGACACGCTGCATGAGCAATAAACTACAAAGACAACTTCTGTGGATGTTTTAATACTGTAATCAAATAAAGCTTTCAACAGTTATTTGACACATATTTAATGATATGCATAATTGTTACCATGCTGCAAAGTAATTAAGCTTAAATATGTTTTTAACTGTGTTTAATGCCATACTTCAACATTTCTGGGACCTACCTGAAGGATAAAAAAATGTGGCCGACCAAGAAGGTGTCATAGAAATCTCTGAAGTAGTCTCTAGAGAGATTTATGCTCTTAAATTACTGGCTGTCACAGACTTCCTTTTCCCTGCCACCACTCAGGACCATCTGCTAGAAATTGGGAAGAGTCAGCCATTGTTTTACTTTCTTCATATACTTTCCTGCCTCGTAACTATAGATGGGGATACAGACTTCCCAATTATTGATGATTGCCTTAAGGACAGATTCTTTCCTTGCTTAAGCCAAGCTTGTTCCAGGTCTCAGGGTCTAAGCTATCATGGGTGCTACTATTTGGGTTGTCCTATTAACCTGGGGCCTGCAGCCTTAGCCCTGTGGCATCTGATCCTGTCAGATCTCGGAAGCTAAGCAGGAAGCTAAGCAGGGTCCGGCCTGGTTAGTACTTGGATGGGAGACCACCTGGGAACACCAGATGCTGTAGGCTTGGGAGGAGGTCAGCAAGCCACTTCCAAAGATCAATCTGCCATTGAAAACCCTATGAACAGCAGAGAAGCACACACAGGAGTGTTTCCCCTATTGTATGTATGGTCGCTATGAGTCAGATACTGACTCAATGGCACCTAACAACAACAACATTAACCTGGGTCTCTGAGAATCTCTGAGCCTAAATTTCTCGTCTTAGACTGTTTACAAGAAACACAAGAATATCCAATGCATATGAAACAATTTAATAAAAGCAAAAGTAACATCATTACTAAACCAACTCAGTGTGATAACTTAGAATAAGCTTCTGACATAGTAGACTTGCCCTTCACCCTTCTCACATGCTTCTAGCCCCCAACATGTGAGAATCACATGTAGTTTTGTCCTTGGGAAAGTAGGGGCAAGGCAGAAATTCTCAAGCTCAGTGGAAATGATAACTGGAAATCATTCTTCCTTCTGTGACTTTTTATGGATGATTTCTATTCTTTCTGTAGCCTGGTTGTATAATGGCTATTTCTTGACTAAATATTTCTAATTCAAAGGCTACATCTGTGATATTAACTGTTTTTGTATTTATTTAAAAGGATGATGTAATATTGGGGAAATTTTCTTTATTTTATTCTTTTTTTAAAATTTTTTTATTTTTGTGGTACTGGGGGTTGAACCCAGGGCCTTGTGCTTGCATGCTCTGCAAGTGTTGGACCACTGAGCTGCACCCCCAGCCCTTTTTTTTTTTTTCAACTTTTTGAGACAGGGTCTCGCTAAGTTATGCAGACTGCCTCTGGTCTTGAATTTGCAATCCTCCTGCCTCCACCTCCCGAGCTGCTGGCATTACAGCATGCACCACTGCGCCCAGCTCTTTGTTATTCTTAAAACCTTTCATTTGTCAGGTCAGTGTTGATTGATGAAGGTAGTGTTTATATCATCTGTAATTCAATAGTAAAAATACCTAATGTTTGGTAGAGGGCTGGGGTTTAGCTCAGTTGGTAGAGTGGCACTCTGCAGTCTTTAAGGTCCTGAGTTCTATCCCCAGCACCACAAAAACAGGAGAAGGATGTGGCAATCCACTCCCAAGGCAATCCCGGACAACAGTCAGCCATTGAAAACCCTGTGAGGGTTGCTATGAGTTGGATATGACTCGAAGGCACCTAATAACAACAATGTTTGATAGTCCTTTACCATTTATAAAGTACTTTTGTATAGCTTATTTCATAATCCTCTCATGCATCATCCTGTAAGAGAGATGTTATTGAACTCATTGTCAGAAAGAAAAGTTATGGTTCAGAAAAGTGATTTGTTTACGTCTACACAGCTAATAAGAGGTTTTAGTCTTTTGAATTATTTTTCAAAGATGTCTTGTTCCAAATCAATTAGTGTAAAAAGGTACTATTAATGACCAAAATACATGTAATGAATTTTAAATTCAATAATTTAGGATGCAACGAGTATCATTTAAATACAACTTAGGACAAAAACATAAGAATTTTTCAAAGTGGATTGCTTGTATATTGCGACAAATAAAAAATTACCATCTTAAATAAGAAGTTAAACCATGTGTTATATTAGCAACTGAGGAAAGAAAATTAAATTTCCCTTTAAATGCTAGGGAAGAACTGTTTTATTATTATTACAAAATATGCATGTTTTTAATCTGTTGGATCATAGTGATGTGTCATCAAAGATTTTAATGTCCACTGTATTTTGACAGGAAATGACTAATTTCTATCGTTTTTAAATAATACTTTTCAGATATTTCAATCAAAGAAGAAGTCACTCTTCTCCTAAGATGGAATCTGTGATTTGGGAATGTGGTTGATCAACTTGATACGTTGGCCAGATGTGCCCAATGTAATAAAATGAAAAGAAGAGACAAGATGATGTCATTTTCCCATATTGTGAAACCAAAAACAAATGCCTTTTGTGAGACCAAGCTAACAAACCTCTGACAGCATAAAGAGCATTAAAGAGTTTGAAGAACTTAACAGTAAGATATAGAAGTGCTTTCAAGCTGAGACCTGCAGGTGTATATTGATCTAAAACACATACCAAGTAGGGCTGATTGTCTGATTCTCATTCGGATCCAGAAAGAATGGCTGTGAGTTGGATTGTCTTCTGTCTTTGGCTCTTGACTATATTTGTGGGGCACATAGATGGGCACAGTTTATTTTCTTGTGAACCTATCACCTTGAGGATGTGCCAAGATTTGCCTTATAATACTACCTTCATGCCTAATCTTCTGAATCATTATGACCAACAGACAGCAGCTTTAGCAATGGAGGTAAGATTCGATCCTTTGACATATCTTATATTGCCCTGTGAGCTAGTTTGATGTGTTTGACACACAACAGGGAAACATGCTGTTTTTAACTATGTCTCATACATTTGAAAGTCTATGTTGTTTGGTTCATACGCTAGTAGATTGAGGAATTCATGTTTGGGGAATGCTGCTCTTGATTTTTTTTTTTTCAGACATCCTTTCATTTTAAACACTGGCACACAGGAGACAGTAGCTATTTAGAAGTTTAAAATTGTCCAAGTTATGATATGATTACATCTGTTATTTGGCTAATAAAAAATCTTTGGCTGGCCATGGTGGTCCATACCTGTAATCCCAGCAGCTCAGGAGGTGGACGCAGGAGTGTGAGGCTAAAGGCAGCCTACATAATTTTGCGAGATCCTGTCTCCAGATAAAAAATTAAAAAGATATTGAGGGTGCAGCTAAGTGGTAGAACAATTGCAAAGTATGCGCAAGGCCCTGGATTTAGCCCTCTGGTACCACACACACACACACACACACACACACACACAAAAATAATAATAATAAAAACCTTTTGGATAAAGAGCAGAATATAATAACGTGCGATTCAGAGGTATTAATGTAATGTATTTAATAAGTTCTTTTATTCTGCTTTTAGATAGTACCTGAATTGTCTTATTCAAGATGATTTCCTTGTCATATTGTGTTCACCTTCATTTGAGAATGGCTCCCAAGCAATGAGAAAGTTTTTGCTATGTGAATTATCTATTCTGGACCTTTCAGAATTTCATGAAAGTTTGTTGCCTTATTTGAATTTTTCTAATTGTAATTCTTCAGGCACCTCTTGATGATTGTACTGTAGAAACTATGACAAATTAATGGATATAGATAATAATGGGCTTAAATACATGTGTACGCATGTTGTAATTGACTTTAAAATTGATGACAAGGATATACTGACCATAAGACCTGGGAGGCAGTAAAGAATGGTGGCAAAGTACATAGGCTTTGGAGTTGGACAAACCTGTGTTTGAATTATGGCTCTACCACTTTCTAGAGGCATTAGTTTGACCAAATTATATGGACTTCCCTGTCATGATTTTTTTTTTTTTTTGCTTGTAAAATCAGGCTAATAATAATCACACAGCTTTTGTAATACAAAATGAAAATATGTTTTTAGAATGCTTGTCACATAAGTACTCCATAAGTGATAGGTTTTACCATTTATCCATGTCCTGGTATTAAGATGGTCACATAATTAAAGAGAATTTATTTTTGTTTGTGTATGTGTGGTACCTGGGAGTTGAACCCAGGGCCTCTCACATATTTTGCAAGTGCTTTACCACTAGACTGCACCCCCAGCACATCTTTTATTTTTTATTTTTCAGTACTAGGCGGCTGATTCCAGGGTCTTGTGCATACTTTGCAAGTTCTCTACTACTGAGCTGCACCCCATCCCCTTTTTGTATATTTGTTCTTAAAACAGGGTCTTGCTAAGTTACTCAGGCTGGAATTAACAGGGGGATATCACTGCACCCAGCTTGAAGAGAATATTTTATACTTTAGTCTTTAACCCATTTGTAGATGCTTTCAGCAATTGGAAGCCTATATGTTTTAGAATTTTTCATTTGATAGTAAAACATATTTAATAGAAAAACAAAAATGTTCATTACTTCAAGGAGACTAATATCAATCTCTCAGAAAATTTGTAAAAAGATTTTTATTCATAGATTTTGAAAGGTTAGGGGCATCTTAACATCCAAATACTTGAAGATGCTGTAGAGGTTGAACAAAACATTTTCTGCTCCTCTCCCTACAGTGTCTAACTGGTTGAGAGAGATTTGGTATAGACTATCAGATTAAGTTATATGAAAGAGGGTTATTAGTTGAAACCATTAAATTGGCTCCAGACATGATAGTCTTGGTAGTCTTTGCTATCTATTAAAGTCACTGATTTTCTTACCAGAAAAATGAATTAGAAATACCTTCATTTCTAGTATCATGATAAGTCATAATTCCTTTGGAAAACAAGATAGAATAAGCCATAAGGATGTTTGCATTGACTTGGATATAACTTTTTTGTGTGTCATCAATTTGTGTGTGCGTTACTGGGGAAGAGGGATTGAACCTAGGACCTCGTGCGTGCCAGGCAAGTGCTATACCACTGAGCTGTACCCTCAGCCCAATTTTTATTTTTTATTTTGAGATCTGTTGCCATTGAGTTGGTATCCGACTCATAGCGACCCTATGCACAACAGGCGAAACACTATTGTCAGTGCTTCTCTGCTATTCATAGGGTTTTCAATGGTGGATTGATTTTTGGGAGTGGGTTGCCAGGTCCATCTCCCAAGCCTACAGCACCTGGTGTTCCCAGGTGGTCTCCCACCAAGTACTAACCAGGCCCCATCCTGCTTAGCTTCCGATCTGATGGGATGAGAAGGCACAGTGCTACGGCTGCAGGCTATTTTGAGGTTAGGTCTTGCCAAATTTTGCCAGCTGCTTCTGGACTCAAACTTATGATCCTCCTGCCTCACCCTTTTGGGTTTACAGGACATAGCACCTGGCATCAATTTTTGTTTATGTACTTCATGATCCCATAATTTATTTCCCTCTGTTGATCTCATGACTTCTATTGAAGAAAAGAGTATGAGGCTCATCTTTTGGGTGTGAGGCGACCTGGCTCAGACATTGATCGCCAGGGTTGATCCAGCTGATCAGGCTGACTAGGTAGGTGTCCCCTTCCTCTTCCACTTCATGTGCATCCCTCCCAATGCTGTACACAGGGTGGTAGAGGACAACCACCCTGTTAGAGGAGGTGACAGAAGGTCTACAGGTAGTGCATATACAGAATCTCTAAACATGCTCTCAATACTCGTCTTTCTCTGAATAAAAAAGGGCAGCTTTTCTTTTTCTGATTATTCATGGTTTCAGCTTTTGACTCTGCTATGTAGTAAGTTTAAGACTTAAGACAAGTTACTAAACATTTCTGAATTTTGTTTTCTTTCTTTCTCTCTCTCTCTCTTTCTTTCTTTTCTTTCTTTGCTGTACCAAGGGTTATTCTACCACTGAGCTGCACCCCCATCCAATTTGCTACTTTTTATTTTGAGTCAGGGTCTCGCTAAGTTAAGCAGGCTGCCTCTGGTCTCAAATATGTGATCCTTGTGCCTCTGCTTCCCAGATTGCTGAAATTATAGGCCTGTGCCACTATATGCAGTCTCTGAACCTTGTTTTCTTAATTTGTGAAAAGGCAGTAATAATGAAAGTACCTGAAAAGGCTGTTAAGATTAAATGAGAAATTTATAAGGTAGCTAGCAAAATTCATGGTATACAATAGGTGATCTGCATGTGTTAATTTTATTCATCTATTTCTGAATTTTTTAGGATTACTAGAAAGATGATGTATGTATTTGCCCCAAATGAACTTGTGTCTTTAGTTGTATGTTCATAGAGCTTTCATAATAATGCCATGGTAGGTGATCTCCGCCCTCTTCTCAAATATGCCCATATTGTCTGTATATTTTATTTTCAGTGGGCTTACATCTGTTTGAATGTCAGATATCCTAGAAAGATCTGCCTAAGTGGGAAATAGTTTCTAAAAGAAGGCTCCATTCATTGGAATGTTGGATATAGTTGTTTATTGCATGGTTGTTAGGACAGTGAACGAGTGTTTTCACATTATATATTGAGGACTCCTACTCTGTACTTCCAGTTGAAACTGTTGTTTTTGTTAGGTGCCATCAAATTGGGTCCAACTCACAGTGACCCTTTGTACAACAGAACAAAACGCTATCCAACACTATGCCATGCACAGGATCTTTTTATTTTGAGCCCGTCATTGCAGGCACTCTGTTCTCATTTGGTGTCATGCCACATTAGCAAAAGGAGGTCCCAGGGGCTTTACTCCATTCCCATCATTAAGGTAGACTCTACTTTGAAGAGGTAACTATTCTCCAGTTGTTTCCTGAATGCCTTCCAGCCTGTGGGACTCATTTTCTGGGCCAATATTTGACAGTGGTTCTCTGCATTCACGGGGTTTTCATTGGGTAATTGTTTCAGGAGTAGGCTGCCAGGTCCTTCTCCCTAGTCTGTCTTAGTCTGGAAGCTCAGCTGAAATTTATCCACCATGGGTGGCCCTGCTGGTGTTTGAGATACCGGTGGCATAGCTTTCAGCATCATAGCAACATGCAAGCATCTGCAGCATGACAAACTGACAGATAAGTGGGGTAATTGAAACTGAGGCATGTTTAAATAAATGGAATAAGTGTCAGTCTGTTAAATTGGAAAATCAAGGGAAGTCCTTGCCTAGTATGTTAATTTCCTCTGTCACTACCTTCCAAAACGCGCCTATCTATACAAAAGCACACACTAAATTTTTCTAAGTTCTTGCTGACATGCCCACTCTTGCTCCCTGATGCCCCACCCCAAGTATTAGTGGCTTTGGATAGGAAAAAAAACAAGCCCTCATTTCTGAGTTTTCCAAACCATTTTTAGCTGTCCAAATTGCTAGGTAAAATTTGGGGAATTGTCCAGCATGAGGCAGTAATTAATAAGTTGTCAGTAAACTGTCTTTACTGAGCCACTTATCAGATATTTTAACTCTAGTGGTAATAGAGAGATCTGGACAAGCTTTTCCCTTACACTGAATATTAAATCACATTGGATAGAAAGGGAACAAGTTAGTGGAAGAAACACTAGAATAGGGATATAAACTTGTATTCTACCGCTAACTAGTTTTGTGACTTCTTTGTGTTACTTTTCACTAAAACGTGAATTTTTCTCCTATTCCTTTTACAAGGTTATTATTTTGATCAAATGAGACAAGTGACATTCATATTAACGGAATGCTAAAGTGCTTTGTGGCCTGCAGCCATACCACTGTGGCGTTAGCTTCCGAGGAAGCTAAGCAGGGTTGGGCCTGGTTAGTACTTGGATGGGAGACTGCTTAGAAACACCAGGTACTGTAGGCTTGGAAGAGGGACCCTGTACTCTCTTGGGAGAAGGACCTTGCTGCTCTAAAAAATCAGTCCTCCATTGAAAACCCTATGAATAGCAGAGAAGCACTGACAATAGTGTCCCACCTGTTGTTCGTAGGGTCGCTATGAGTTGGATACCAACTTGAGGGTACCTAACAATAACAAAATGCTGTGTGAGTACAGAACATTATTTTTCATTGCTTGTCACCCTGTCCTTAAGTTTCAGTTATTGTGTAGAAGAGTGATTTTTAATCTTTTAGGACAATTGGTTGCTTGTCTGCTTTTCCCACCTTTTGTAATTAGGCCTTTACTAGATAAAGAGAAGAAAAACCTCTAGGAATGGTTTGTGTTTACGTCCAGTTCCTGTTTTCTTTTGTGATTCTCATTAAACATTTTCTATTACTTAAGGCTTTCTAGCTGTAGCCCTGTGGCATCCGATCCCATCAGATCTTGGAAGCTAAGCAGGGTCGGGCCTGGTTAGTACCTGGATGGGAGACCGCCTGGGAACACCAGAAGCTGTAGGCTTGGGAGAAGGACCTGGCAACCCCCTCCCAAAAAAAATCAATCTGCCATTGAACACCCTATGCACAGCAGAGAAGCACTGACAATAGTGTTTCCCCTGTTGTACAGAGGGTCGCTGTGATTCGGATACTGACTCGACGGCGCCTAACAACAACAACAACAAACAGTAGGAGTGTGGGAAGCTGCCTCAGGATAAATCTTAGTAGAAAAACAGCCTAAAAGGCTGACAGCCTTGGTATTTTTTTAATATATATTTTGTTTTTAATTGACACATAGCAATTGTGGGTATTTGCAGGATGCAGTTTGAGATTTTAAAATGTGTATACAAGGTGTAATGATCAGAGTAATTAGCATATCTATAACTTCAGAAACTTATCATTTCTTTGTGTTGGGAGCATTATAAGTCCATTCTATAAGCTGTTTTGAAATATTCAGTTGATTATTGTCATCCACAGTTATGCTATTGTACAAAGGAACATTAGAAGTTAATCCTTCTGTCCAGTTGCATCCCTCTACCTATTAACCATCTTTTCTCCACTCTCCTCCCCTACACTTTTCCCAGGCTCTGGTAGTCACTACTCTATATCTTTTATGGTTCATAAAAAATAAAATATTAGGGCAGGGGATGTAGCTCAGTGGTAGAGCACCTGCCTAGTACTCAGTGTTCCCTAGCACTACCAAAAAAAAATTGATTGTAAAGAACAAAGTATATGTATATTTGAACCAATCTCCCAGTTATCTAAATTGAAATTTTAGCATTATAAAAACCTTTTTATCATTGAAATTTTCTCTAACAAGTAATCTCTTCCAAAATATATAACCATAGTATCTTTATCACTTTCTCATTATCATGAAGTATCCATTTGTATTAGTGAGCTTTTCTTGTTGCTGTGGCCAAATACCTAAGAAAAACAACATAAAGAGAGGGAAGATTTATGCAGGCTCATGGTTTCAGAGGGTTCAGTTAGTGGTTGCTTGGCCTCATCGCTTGGGCAGAACTTCATGGTGATGGGAGCATGTGGTAGAGTTGATTTTTTATCTCATGGCAAAAAGGAAGCAGATAGTGAGAAAGGGACTGGGGACCAGGTATAACCTTAAAATCCTTGCCCCCGGTGACCTACTTCCTCCAATTATGGCCCACCTCCTTAGGTCTCCAGAACCTCTCAAAATAGCACCGCCAGCCAGGGGCCAAATGTTCAACACCTGAGCCTGTGGGGAACATTTCATGTTCAAACCGTAACACCAATGAATATCCACAATTGTGCCTAACAGTTTTTTGCACTAGCTTTTTAAAAAAAATTTTTTAAACAAGCAGTATAGAAGCGTATTAGATTTGGTGTTCGTTTTTTCTGTTTTGTTTTTTAAAGAATACTTCATAGATAGTATAACATGCTTCCACCAGAAGGCACATAATAATTTCCTCTTTTTACAATCCTACAGCTGTTAATCATTTCTTAGATCAATTATTTTATTAAGGATTTGAAAAAAAATGATGTTCTAATTCTCTTATTTGTCCACTGAAATCCTTTATAAACAGAAACTTTGTATTATCAATTATTAGGTTGCTCTTATGTACAGTTTATATAACAAAGATAGGAATGAGGCTAGAGAGGTAGTTCCGTGGTAGAGTGGTTACCTAGCAAACCTGAGACCCTGGATTTAATCCCCAGCACTGAGAGGGAGAGGAGGGAAAAAAATTAGGAAAAACACTTACTCATTCTCTTTTATGTATTAGTTTTTATAATAATGAATTGATTATGAAGCATCCTTCAAGGGTGACCAGTGAAGGTTTTTTTTGTTTTGTTTTGCTTTATGTTAGACAAGGAACATGCCAGCATACTATCAAGAGTTATAAGAGGCACATCTCATACAATAGTGTGAAAATCCAGTCGAGCTTATAAACCACAAAAGGATCTAACTGGTATACTTAAAATATTTGATGTATTCATTCATTCTTGCTTTTCTTTTCTTTTTCTCTCTTTTCTTTCTTTTCCTTTTTTTTTTTTTTTTTTAATTTGCTTTACATTTTTCTGGTACCCAGGGCCTCACACATGCTTTGCATTTGCAAACACTTTACCACTGAGCTGTTCCCTAGCCAGTTTTTTATTTTTTATATTGAGGTAGAATTTCACTACATTATATAGGTTGCCTCTGTCCTTGAACCTCTGATCTTCCTGCTTCCACCTCCCAAGTTGCTGGGTTTATAGGCATGAGCCACCGTGCCTAGCTGATACATTCTTAATCTATCACAGTTATTCTTAGTGGAGCTCACAATATTCCATAGTTAGTAGTGTGAACCTCTCTACATGGCAGCTCCTGAATTTTTGACACTAGCCTTGTTCCCTTGCATTATTTTAAATTATATTGCTAAATGTAGTGAAGTTTGTAGTTTTTTTTTTTTGAGACAGGCCATAATATGGAACACTCCATGATATTGGACATATTAAAAGTTCATTTCCTAAAGAAAAGTCAGATTTATGGACTGCTCTAGGAACTCTACTTTGACTCACAAAGATGAATAGATTTCTATGGTAATAGTAAGTTTCTGCAAACTAACTCTCTGAAAGACTATTAGAAAATATCTAACACTTGGGATTATGGCTCTGATAGACTGGAGCAGTGTATTTACATTTACCTATACACACTAATTCTGTTTATAAAATGTTGGTAAATACATATTTTGAAACTAAAACAGACAAAGTACTTTAAGAAAGGTTTAAGCTAAAACATAAACTTATTTACAACAAGAAGAAATACCTATTCATCCTTAAAAAGGGTACCGAGATTAGTGATCTGGTGTCACTGCTAATGTTCCTGGTAGGGCACTTCACAATTAAGATTCAAAAAGAAAATCTATGGAATTAAAAATGGTTTTACGAGTGTTTTTGTCATTTGTTTGTTTTGATACAAAGAATTCTTAAAAGTTTTGGACCTTTTGTCATTGGAAACTTTATTACAGAAAAAGAGTTTTTTAAAAACTCTTATTTTTGCTCACTTAAAATTTATTCTAAAATGTTGCTTTGGAATAATTTCTTATTCTAACTTGGATCTGAAATAGCTGTGAATAACATTTTTGAATTTTCAAGGCCGTTCCACATTTTATTTCATGTTTAGTGAATTCAGTCATAATATTCCCAAACCCAGTAGGGTACAGTTTCTATGGTTACCAGACCTTTTATAGAATGACAAAGGTTGGAATTCTGATTCTCCTGAGTCAAATCTTGGCCTTTGACTCTGTCTCCTTTTCACACCCCTTGCTAAGCTTGGGCTGTTGCTATGTTTGAAGGCTTGTCAGCCCCCAGGTTCCTATGGTAACAGGAATGGAAATTTGAAAGGAAGAATGGGAGCACAAAGACTCGGTTGATTTGAATTTAAACAAAGAATGTAGGGTTCCATGCAGTGCACCTTTGTTGTAGAAACCAGAAATTTAATTTTAGAAAGTTACTTTCCAGTTTGTAAACTTCCTATATGTTGGTCTTGATTTCGTGAAGAAAAGCATTACTGTTTAGGTAAATAGTAAGAATCCTTTAAAATTCAATGAGCTAAAGTTCTTTTTTTCTACCTCATAGAGCTTTAGTACTATTCTTATGTTATATATTTGTTCTCAGCTTTTATGTATCCAGGATTCCTCATTTAATTTTGATTTGTTAAAGTTAAAAATCAAGCCAATTTGGTTATTTGACAAGTATTCCTATTTTCTTTTTATACAGCAGCTTTCTTGAGCTATAATGCGTATACAATAAACTGCGCTCATTTGAAGTGTTCACTTTGATAAATTTTAACAGATCGTGTGACACCGTCACCACAACCAAAATGTAGAACATTTCCATCACCCCGAAAGCTTCCTTTATAGCCCAGCTTCATCTTTATTCCCTGCTCTTGTCAACCACTGATCTGCTTTGTGTCATTTTGGATTAGTTTTCATTTTCTGGAGTTTTATATACATAGAATCAAATACTACCTACTTTTTTAAATGTCTGGTTTCTCTCACTCAGCATTATGGTTTTGAGATTTATCTGTGTTTTGTTTGGCTTTTTAAGAAATGTCATTCCAATTGACTTTCTCATTTGACAATTGAGAACAGGGTATTTAACAGATTTTCTCATGCTCACCAAAGAGGCCAGCAACAGCTCTATTACCTTGTAACTATTCCCTAATCCACTTTTAAGATACCATTTATTAATTGTGTTCTGTAAGTGTTATTAAGACCATTCTACAGAAGTGAAACTAAAGCATAGAGAGGTTAAATAGAACAAATTTGTTCCAGCACAAGGGATCTGGATAAGAACTGAAAAGTTTAACTGACTCCTGGGTCCATCTTTGTAGCTGTATGACCTTAACAAGTTAGCTTTCTGTGTCTGATTTTCTTCACATGTATTATATAATGGGATTTATAATAATAGTGCTTGCCTTATGGAATTGTGAGATTGAAATAAGATAATGTCTATAAAACACTTTAAACAATGCTTGTCCTACAGTGTTTAAGGTATAGCCTAAGCCTAAGGTACTTGTAGCTAGTTAGTGGCAGAAGCATGAACTCATCGCCTTAGACTCAGTGCACACAGCACAGAATAGTCACTCAGATCAATTTTGTAATTTGTGATGGAGCTCACAGATGGAGATTTGATTAACATATTTATATAACGTTATATGATTGGTATTTTAAGTTTTGCTTGGTCCCAAGCAAGCTTGAGACTTAAGTCATGCATGTGCATGTGTACGTGATTGTAATACATATTTAACTTTAAAATAATTGTAGGCTCACCAAAAGAAGTTGCAAAAATAGTACACATTCTCTATATCCTTCATCTGTTTCTTGCCCCAATCTTACTATTTTTAATAACCATAGTATTTAGTTAACACTGGCTTAATCTATAAACCTTAGCGTATTTCACCAGTTTTTACATTCCCGTTTGTCTGTGGAATTTTACGTGTGAGTGTTCACATGTGTACAAACTTTGCCACTATCATTTTACCATATGTATAAGTTTCTGTAACCACTGCTGTAAAGATACAGAACTGTTCTGTCACCACCAGGGAACACTCTTGTGATTCTTCTTTTCCTTTCTCCTTTTTCCTAATCCCAAGCAAGCACTGTTTTCTATCTCTCTAATTTTGCCATTATAAGAATGTTGCCATGCGTGGCTGTGGATCCCTGTAATCCCAGTGACTCAGGAGGTAGAGGCAGGAGGTTTGTAGGTTCAAGGACAGAGGAGGCAGCCTGTCTCAAGGTAAAAAATAAAAAGGAGGCTGGGGTTACAGCTCAGTGATAGAGCACTTGCAAAGCATTTGCAAGACCCTGGTTTCAACCCCCCAGTACTGGGGTTAAAAAATGTTAATGTGCATGTGTCTTAGACCATTCTGTGCTTCTAAAACAGAATGCCACAGACTCAGTAATTTATAAAGAACAGAAATTTATTTTTTCATGGTCCTGAGAGCTGGGGAATCCAAGATCAGGGTGCTGGCATCTGGTGAGGGCTTTCTTGCTGTGTCATTCCGTGGCAGAAGGTAGAAGGACAAGATTGGGCAGGAAACAGGTCACAGGCACACATACACTTGTGTGAGAAGGGGCCAAATTTGTCCTTTGGTGGAGAACCTACTCCCAATAATTAACTCACTCTCACAATAATGGCATTAATTCATTCATAAGGGCAGAGCCCTCATAGCTTAATCACCTCTTAAAGGTCCCATTTCTTAATACTGTAACAATGGCAATTACATTTCCAACATATGATTTTTGGAGGATGCATTCAAACCATAGCAGCATGAATTCATACAGTATGTAATCTTTTGAGATTAGCTTTTTTCACTTGCCATAATGCCCTTGAGATCCATCCAAGTTGTTGGTGTATCAGTAGTCACTGCTTTTAATTGCTGAATAGTGTTCCATTTTACATATGATTTATTAAACCATTCACCCATTAAAATTCATTTGAGTTGTTTCCAGGTCTTTGCTATTGTAAATAAAGTTGCTGTGAACATTTTGAACAGGTTTTTGTGTGGACGTAACTTTTCATTTTTGTAGGATAAATGCCCAAGATTGTGACTGCTAGACTGTATGGTAAACATATGTTTGGGTTTTTAAGAAACTACTAAACTGAAGCTGGGCGCCGTGGTGCACGCCTGTAATCCCAGCTGCTCTGGAGGCGGAGACAGGAGGATCTCAAGTTCAAGACCAGAGGCAGTCTGCATAAGTAGCGAGACCCTATCTCAAAAAGTAAAAATAAAAGTGGGCCAGGGGTGCAGCCCAGTGGTCCAGCACTTGCAAAGCATGCAAGCCCGAGGCCCTGGGTTCAACCCCTAGTACCACCCAAAAAAAGAAAGAAAGAAAGACACTGCTACACTGTTTTCCATAGTGGCTGCACCCTTTTGCATTCCCACCAGCAGTGTATGAGTGATCTGTTTTCTCTGCATTCTTGTCACCATTTGGGATTATTACTGTTTTTTATTTCAACTGTTCAGGCATGTATCTCGTGATATCTGTGGCTAATAACATTGAATATCTTTTCATGTGCATATGTGTGTCATTCATATGTCCTCCCAGATGAAGTATCTGTTCATGTTTTTGCTCATTTTCCAATTGGATGTTTCACCTGCTTCGGCCTCTCAAGTAGCTGGGGTCACACACATGCACCACAGCGCCTGGCTGGATGATCTTTTTTGTCTCTCAGATATAGAGCCCCATATTGGAAAGATTTTCTTTCTGACCTCTCCCTCCCTCTCTCCTTTTCTCTTCCTCTCTCTCTTTTTTGTTTTATGTTGAAATTCATGATAAATTTTGAGTTCATTTGGTTAATTTTTTGGTCTATAAATATTCACTAGCTGCGGCACCATTTGTTGAAAAGACAGTACCTTTGCGTTGTATAAATTTTAGAATAAGCTTACTTTTGTCCAAGGCGTGGTACTTTTGTGTATATGTTGTTTTTTGTTTTGGTGTTGCTGGGGATTAAACACAGGCCTCACACATAAAAGTCATGCTAGGTTTTGATAGAAATTTGATTCAATCTAGAGATCATTTGGGGGAGAATTGACATCTTTACATGGAATCTTCCAGTCCATAAATAGTTATGAGTTGAATTGTGTCTCCCCTAAATGGATCACATATTGAATGCCTAACCCTAATACCTCAGAATGTGACCTTATTTGAAAATAAGGTCATTTCAGACCTTATTTTCAGGTTATTTCAGAAATAATTATCTAAGACAAGGTAATAGTGGAGTAAGGAGTGGAACCTGATCCAGAGTAACTAGTATCCTTATGAAAAAGGGGAAATGTGGACATAGAGAAGGACACGCCAAGAGGGGAAACGTTGTGAACAGCACATGGAGAATGCTGTGTGAAGACTGGAGCGATGCTGTGACAAGCAAAGGAGCTGCCAGAAGCCAGGAGGGAGGCCTAGAACAGACCCTTCTCTGTGCCTCAGAGGGAGCGTGGTCTTGCTCACACCTTGATTTTGGACCTGACAGCTTCCAAAATGGAAAGCAGTAAATTCTGTAGATTAAGCCACTCAACTCTGTAGTGCTTTGTTACAGCACCTCTAGCAAACTAGTACAGGTGTTTCTTTTTCCATTTATTTGGCTCTTCCTTTATTTCTTTCATCAGCATTTTATGGTTTCTGGCATACAAATCGTGTAGATGTTTTGTTGAATTTATAACCAAGTGTTTCCTTTTTTAAAAAAATAACATCATTTCACTAGGTAGCCCAGTCTGGCCTTCTGCTTCTGCCTCCAGTGTGCTAGGATTATAAGCGTGCACCACCATGCATGGTACATTTTCAGTGATTATAAATATATTATTTAATTTTGGTTTCTGCATGCTCCTTGTATACACGTATGTTGTTCTTGTTTGGTGCCATTGAAATATTACCTGACGCTGTGCCATGCCCAGCCCTGTCAGTGCTTCTCTGCTATTCATAGGATTTTCAAAGGCTGTTTGCTTTGGGAGTGGGCTGCTAGGTCCTTCTCTGATTTTTGTAGTGCTAAAATTGAACCCAGGGATCTTAGAGAACAGAGCAAGCACTCTACCAACTGAGCTAACCCCCAGCCCTATATACGTGTGTGTGTGTGTGTATGTGCATGTGTGTGTGTATAGTATGGTTTGTGTGTATACATATTTGTATGTGTGTGTGGTGCTAGGAATCAAACCAAGAGCCTTGTGTGTACTAGGCAAATACTGTACCACTGAGAACATCCCTAGGTGCTGTCCAAATTGTTTTGTATTATTTTTTTCTCTCCTACCTTGCTGCCTTTTATATAATTCTGTTCACTTTTCTGTTACCTTGTGTGTTGTTTTTATTGGTTTCCTTAAACATGATATGTAGCTTTCACTTACAGTATTCTAATAATAATAATTACTTCAACTACTCTCTTAGTAATCCTCTGGCTCCCCATCTTTTCCATTTTATTATTATACATTATTTTATAGGTATTTTGTATGCATTTTAAGATTTTTGTCGGCACAGAGATGTTCATTTATATTTTCATGTATATTCATCTGTTTGTTGCTCTTGATTTCTTTTGAGTTTTCATTTTTCTCAATTCTTTAGCACCAGCCTAAGGAAAGCTTGATTCTCAGCCTCTTGCCTTGCCCCTAAGATCAGCCATCGCCTTTGTGAAAAAGTGGCTGCACTTATTAGGCTGCATGCCTATACTTTCCTCCTCTCTGAATTCTGGGTCTAATTCTTTTGCATTAGCAGTTCTCCAATACCTTTAAATAAATAGCTTAAAACTTTTTTTCTCTTTTAAGTTGTTCTTTGTGGAAACATTACTTTGCCACAAACTACTCCATCATACTTGGAAGTGATAGTCACAGGGTTTGTTACTATGTCAGTTCTCACATCCATTTTACAGTTAACTCTTCTGACATCAGTTTCTTTGACTCTTGATTTTTTGATTGTACTATTACAGGAGGCCTGTAGAAAATATTGTACATCAATATAGAATTTATTTATTTATTTATTTATTGTGGAACTTGGGGGTTGACCCCAAGGCTTCGCACATAATTTGCTAGTGCTCTACCATTGGACACCCCCAGCCTATTTTTTATTTGGAGACATCCTCCTAAGTTATACAGGCTGCCTCTGGCCTTGAACTTGTGATCCTTCTCTCTTGCCTCAGCCTCCTGAATCACTGGGATTAAAGGTCTGTGCCCAGTTTAGAAATAAATTAATTGATTCTTACTCAGTAGAAAGACCTGGTGTTGAGAACATCTATAACCAGTTCAAAATCAGCAGTGACCTGAATTATTAGGAAAACAAGTGGGAAAAATACTCAATACTCAAAAATCCAGTTGCACATTTCTTTGGAATGTTTGATGTATTCTTGTCCTTATAATGGTTATTTTAGCATGGTATTATGTTTGGGATGACTGTTTTTGTTTCCTTAATATCCGGTTCAGTGTTAGCTGTGTTACAACATTTGATTACAATTTAAGGAATTAATTAAAAGTTTTTAAAAATGTAGAAAGAATAAAAACTTCAAAGGTGAGAGACCTTTTCCCAACTTACTAAATGACTACTATATGTAACTGTTTCCCCCCTCTCTATTTTCCTGCTTTTACTACGTGTCCTCTGTCTGTTTTTGATACATGTTGATTGAAGAAAATGTACAAATTGAAATACGTAAAAGAAAATTAAAATCTATTATAATCCTACCACTTTATAATCAGTTCCACTACCAAACAGTAAAGAAGTCGTCACTCTTTTGAGCTTTGGTGCATATCTTTTGTGGGTTTTTTTTCTCTATG
This sequence comes from Pedetes capensis, assembly GCA_007922755.1. Classification (NCBI taxonomy): domain Eukaryota; kingdom Metazoa; phylum Chordata; class Mammalia; order Rodentia; family Pedetidae; genus Pedetes; species Pedetes capensis. The sequence continues at coordinate 61,249 of VMDO01002308.1, forward strand.
TAAAATGGGTCATTTTCATTATTGTTAGTGATTCTCAGCCTGCTTCTTCATTAATATCACTTAACATATGCACATAGATTCTGGGATATATCTTGGTCTTAACTAAATCAGAATCTTCATGGGTAGAGCTAAAAATCAAAAACTCCTCTTTAGAAAGTTTTAGTAGCCTGCAGAAGTTTTTAAGATGAAAACATAAAAGTTGGAATGTTTAAAAAGCTTTAACTTGTATACAGCTGCTCTAATTATTCAATTTTAACTTTCTCCTAGCCATTCCACCCTATGGTGAATCTGGATTGTTCTCGGGATTTCCGGCCATTTCTTTGTGCACTCTATGCTCCTATTTGTATGGAATATGGACGTGTTACACTTCCCTGTCGTAGGCTGTGCCAGCGAGCCTATAGTGAATGTTCGAAGCTCATGGAGATGTTTGGTGTTCCTTGGCCTGAAGACATGGAATGCAGTAGGTATGAAAATCACAGATTTTCATTGGTCATTTCTTATGCTGCAGAATATTTGAAAATACTTGTCTTTGCTGGGTGCTGTGGTGCATGCCTATAATCCCAGCAGCTTGAGAGGCTGAGGCAAGAGAACCTCAGATCTGAGGCCAGAGGCAGCCTGTGCAACTTAGTGAGGCCCTCTCTCAAAAAATAAAAAGGGGTGGAAGTACAGGCACTTGGCTAGCATATGTGAGGCCATAAGTTCAACCCCCTCATACTGGGGGGAAAAAAAATACTTCTTTCATCTGTCTGTTCTAAAAAACTTTTGAAGTATACTAGTCATTAACTTTGAACAGTAGTTTCATAGTCTCAGAATTATTTTCTTAGGAATTAAGAAGAATTAAATGAAAAAGGCAGGAAAAAGGCACTTCTGTGAAGAAACTTTTAAAAGAATTAATTAAAAATTATATAATCAAACCAGGCATGGTGTCACATGCCTATAATCCCAGCAATTCAGGAGGTGGAGGCAGGAGGATCGCAAGTTCAAGACCACAGGCAGTCTGTGTAATTTAGCGAGACCCTGTCTCAAAAAGTAAAAAAATGGGCTGGGGGTGCAGCTCAGTGGTCCAGCTCTTACAAAGCATGCAAGCGTGAGGCCCTGGGTTCAACTCCCAGTACCACCAAAAAATAGATAGATAGAAAGATATAGAGATAGATAATCAAGACATTCAGTTGGTTTTTCTCCCTTTAGAACATTTTTTTTCTGATTTTAGAAGTAATACTATTCATGAACAACTAGAAAATACAGAGAAGAAAATAATCTTTCATTACTTTATCATTGTAGTAGTTTAAATACCTTTGATTTAGATGTGTTAATGACTGAAGTCGTTCTGTTGGTTCTTTTTTCCTACTATCTGTTAATACATCAAGTCCAGAAAACATCAGGTGCTTTTCAGATCACATCCAACATACAGGCTTTAAGCATTTCCTAAGGTTTGGGGATTTGTTTATTAGACATTCTTATAGTTTTCTATAAGTGAACTTTACTAGTAATAATAATGTACCTTTGTTTTTTGAAATATTTCAAGAATGAATAATAATAAGGTGAATACCTATGCACCTGCAATTATTTAGCTTTCTCCACTCTTAACATTTTGTAATGTTTGTTTCAGATTTTGTTTTAAGAAATAAAACACTACAGGGAGACTTGCAGGTTCTTTGTTGGTACCTATGTTGATTTTATTCCCTCCTTTTCTCCCCTGTGGTGAGGTAATCATCGTGGTAAATATGTTATTAATCATTTCCATGTTTGGTTTAAATTCTTATTTCATATATACCTATCGTACAGAATCTTTTTTAAAACATGTACCTGTGTGTTTATAGCTGTGTTGTTAGGTTGAGTGTGACTCATAGTGAACTCTGTACAACAGAACGAAACACTCCCAACACTGTGCCATACCCATCACGATTGTCAGTGCTTCTCTACTGTTCATAGGGTTTTCAGTGGTTGATTGTTTCAGGATTGCTTCAGGAGAGTAGATTGCCACATCCTTCTCCCATTATTGTAGTGCTGGAAATTGAACCTAGGGCCTCAGCACAGAGCAGCACTCCACCAGATGAGCAAAACCCCAACCTATTTATGTCTGATTCATTCTTTGTAATTGCTGATTAAAAGTTAATATCCTGTAGTTGTGTTAATATCCTATAATCACTTAGCAATTTCCTTTTGAAGGTCATTTAGGTTGTTCACAGGTTTTTGTTATAAACAACATTCATTTCTCCTTCATTTTTAAAAGTAATTTTGTTTGTGATCTGGCAATAGCTGGTGGAAGAATGCTATGTATTCACATCACAGAAGGGCAAGAGAACAAGAGGGGCAAACTCCCTCTGAAGCCTTTTCTATCAGGACATTAATCCATGAAGTCTGCAGCCATAGCACCCTGGCATCTGATCCCACCTGATCTGGGAAGCTAAGCAGGGTCAGCCTGTTTAGTCCTTAGATGGGAGACTGCCTGAGAATACCAGGTGCTGCAGGCTAGGGAGAAGGACCCGGCAATCCACTCTTAAAATAATCTGCCATTGAAAACCCTTCGAATAGCAGAGAAGCACTGACATAGTGCTGGACTCGGCACAGTGCCCAGGAATGTTTCATTCTGTTGTACACAGGGTCACTATGAGTTGGACCTGACTTTACAACACCTAACAGTGACAACAACATCCATGAAGGCTCTGACTTAATGACTTAATCACTTCCCCAAAGGCTCTACCTCTTAATACCACCACAGTGGAGATTAAGTTCCAAAATATGAATTTTGGGAGACATTTTCACCATAGCACCCATTCTTTAACTTACGGATATCCTCAGAATTTTGTTCTTTTTTTAACCTAAATAGCCCCCTTCCTAATCTTATTTCTTTATTTAGCTTAAATTTTATGATCTTAAACTTTGTGGCTAGGGACAAAACTTGAAATAATTTCCTTTATTAGTAATTTTAACTCATTCTTTCTCCTATACTTTTCTGGATCTCTAATTGAAGTAATCTAACCAGTTTTACAAATTAATTATGTTATATATCTAATTCTCAACCATAGTAATTCTCTTTATTGTTTTTAAGTACTTGTCTTGGTCAGGAAAATTTCTACTCACTCCCCTTAGCACCTTTGCCAGATCTGTATCATTTACTTTAAACCCATATCTCACATTTATTCTCCTCAACCTCAGCCTGACTTCCTTTCCTCATAGATTTAGACCATCATATATGAGCTACTGTGATCTGCTATTGCATACTAGTCTTTCTCAGTTTCCTTCTTAGATCCTCCTCTTTCTGTCCTTGTGTGGTGCTTCTTAGCATTTAGTTCCCCCTTTCTTGGATCCCGCAGCATTCCCTGGGGTCTCATGTCCCTGACTGTAACTGTTGTATACTGATGTCTCCTAAACCTAAATCTGTAGCATTGATATCTCCCTGCCTAAGCTACAAACTTGCATGACCATCAGGCATTGGAAATCCTAGCCTGAATCTGTCTCAAATACCTCAATTTTAACATGTCTAAAATTGATTTTATCCTTTTGCATTGTTATTCCTGAGAAGTCATATTGTATCTTTCCTTCATTGACCCTGACTTCCACATTCAATCAGTTATAAGTTCTGTTGCTTTTATCGAACTACTTTCATATCTATCTTGTTTTCACTACCTTTTATCAGGCTTTATTTTATTTATAATTTTTATTTATTTTTAAAATTTATTATGTACCAACTGATCTTGCGCCCACTTTCACCCCGCCCATTTCTGTCTTCCACACTGCTGCTAGTTATCTTTTTGTTTACTTGGGTTAGGGTTATATAAATACATTAATTTAACATTCATTGGTTCAACAAATATTATTTGAATGTCTTTGGTGTCCTAGACACTTCTAGATGCTGAAGGTAAGCAGTGAACAAGACAAAGTCCCGGTTCCTATGGAGCTAAAATTCTAGTGGCAGTCACAAGTGGAGGGAAATAACAAATAGTTCTTATCAGTGTGTCTGTAATTTTGTTGCTGTTGTTGCTGTGACAAATACCCGAGACAACAAAGGGAGGAGGAATTTATTTTGGCTGAGAATTTCAGAGGTTTCAGTCCAAGGTCAGCTGGGCCTGTGGTGAGGCAGAATATCATGACGGAAAGCGCATGGTAGGTAGAGCAGAGCTGCTCACCTCATGGCTGCTGGAAGATAGAGGAAGGAAGTGGCCAGGGACAAGGTATATCTTCCCATGGGACACTCACAGTGACCTACTTCCTCCCGCCTCCTAGTAATGCTGTCCTATTATGAATCCATCAAAGAGTTAACCCATTGTTTAAGTCAGAGCCCTCATGATTCCATCACATCTCAGTGATTGGATCCACTAGCTGGGAGCCAAGACATCAAGACATAAGTCTTTTGAGGGACACTTCACTTCATATCCAAACCATAACGGTCACACAGTAGTGAAAGCTAATGACAAAGAGTAGGGTTAGGTGGTAGTGATACAGTAGGGGAAAACAGGGACTGTACTTTCTATGGTTATGGGGAGGACCTTTTTAATAAGGAGACCTTGCACCAGTGGCCTGAATCAAGTGAGAGAACACTTGATCGAGATACTTGGAGAAACACAGTCTAGGTGTAGGATACAGAGCAGCAAGGGCAGAGACTCTGAAGTTGGAAGGCTGTTTAGGAAATTCATAGAACAGCAGAAAGAGGCTAGAGTCAAGTGTGTAGTCAAGTGTGTGAGGGAGAATGGAAGGAAATAAGATGAGAAAAGTATTGGGGTTTGGGGTCTCTATAACTGTGCAAGGAAATTTAGATTTGACTCTGAATAAGATAGGAAACCAGGAGACAGTTTTGAGCAGAAGAGGCATGGTCATTAACTTAAGAGTGATTGTCTCTAAAGGCTTTCTGTGGGCCTGAGAGTGTAGCTCAGCAGTAGACCACTTGTTAAAGTGGGGAGCTGGAGATATAACTCAATGCTTGCCTGGTGTGTATGAGGGCCTGGGTTCACCTCTCAGTACCAGGGGGGGAAATGGTTGTGTCTTCTTCTGGATTCAAAAGTAAAGATCCTAGTTTTTTTGTTTATTTGTTGTTGTGTGGAGGGGATGTCTTTTTAGCCTCTAGGGTATTGCAGAATTTCAATAACCGTTTGAAAGCAATAAGCTTTTAGTGTTTGGCTTTATAATCCCAAACCCCCTGAAGAAAATGGTTATTCATGCATATGGAAAACTTAACATCAGCGATACTTTCTTAGAAACTACTTAATACATGTAAAACAGTAAACAGCTAGTTAGTGGGAATCTGAAGGCTTAGAATCTGATATTGACAAGAAAAGTGAAGATGAAGGGAATTTGTGAGAATGATATCCTTAGTGTTGTCACTACATCTGCAACATAACTTTGTTTTCTTTGTCCTGACGCTGTTCTACTTTCTCAAGATTATGAATCATTTTCCTTTGGAAACTTGTTAAAATACAGATTCTGAGCCTTAACCATAGCATTCCAAAATATAATTTGTGGTGATAGGGACAGAGAATATTCATTTTAAAAATATCCACAAGTTTTGTACATATCAAAGTTTGAAAAAAAACTTAAAGGATACAGTGGGTTGGAGAGAAATCATGGATGGGAGGAAAAGAGCTACATGACATTAAATATGTTAGAAGCCCTTTAATTTGCTGACAGGATAAACAGAGAATGGCCTGGGGGTAATAGAGCACTTGCCTAGCATGCACAAGAATGGCCCTGGGTTCAATCCCCAACATTGTGCCCTCCCCCACCCCCCAAAAATAAGCAGAGTGAATGTGCAGTGGGAGAAGAAGATTTAAAAACAGAGCCACTTGTAAGAATGTTTAATGCTAATGTAATTCACAGCACCTTGGACCATGGATTTAAGGAAGATTTTTAACTGTTTAAATTTATAGCTACTGTTCTGTTGGAGCTATACAATTATACCTGTATATTATCATATTTTGAAATCATTCTCCAAAACTGTATCCCAAATAAGTATCCTATATATACTGTTCATAATTGATGGCTGTGTTTAACATTTTAATAGAGAGTGCTAATTTTGAAGATAAAGTTAAGTTTAAAACCATGTCATTTTTTGGTCAGCTCTGGGAAATCTGATTGTATGGTCCCCAAGCAAAATACCACCTTTTATTTTATTCCCATTTATGCAGTTGCCCTCTATGGACATAGGAATCGATAAGGTCATGGGTGCTTAATTGGGAAATCCAAATTGTTAGGTGGAAATAGATCTCCCTAGAAGTAAAAATAGTTCTCATCTTGTGTTTTCTTAGGTTTCCAGATTGTGATGAGCCATATCCTCGACTCGTGGATCTGAATTTAGTTGGAGAGCCAACTGAAGGAGCCCCAGTGGCCGTGCAGAGGGATTACGGTTTTTGGTGTCCCCGAGAGTTGAAAATTGATCCTGATCTTGGTTATTCTTTTTTGCACGTGCGAGATTGTTCACCACCTTGTCCAAATATGTACTTTAGGAGAGAAGAACTCTCATTTGCTCGCTATTTCATAGGATTGATTTCAATCATTTGCCTCTCTGCCACGTTGTTTACTTTTTTAACTTTTTTGATTGATGTTACAAGGTTCCGTTATCCCGAAAGGCCTATTATATTTTATGCAGTCTGCTACATGATGGTATCATTAATTTTCTTCATTGGGTTTTTGCTTGAGGACCGAGTAGCCTGCAATGCATCTAGCCCTGCACAATATAAGGCTTCCACAGTGACACAAGGCTCTCACAATAAAGCTTGTACCATGCTTTTTATGGTACTCTATTTTTTCACTATGGCTGGCAGTGTATGGTGGGTAATTCTTACCATCACATGGTTTTTAGCAGCTGTGCCAAAGTGGGGTAGTGAAGCTATTGAGAAGAAAGCATTACTGTTTCATGCCAGTGCATGGGGCATTCCTGGAACTCTGACTATCATCCTTTTAGCGATGAATAAAATTGAAGGTGACAATATTAGTGGCGTGTGTTTTGTTGGCCTCTACGATGTTGATGCTTTGAGATATTTTGTCCTTGCTCCCCTCTGCCTGTATGTGGTAGTTGGGGTTTCTCTCCTCTTAGCCGGCATTATATCCCTAAACAGAGTTCGAATTGAGATTCCATTAGAAAAGGAAAATCAAGACAAATTAGTGAAGTTTATGATCCGGATTGGTGTTTTCAGCATTCTTTACCTCGTGCCACTCTTGGTTGTAATTGGATGCTACTTTTATGAGCAAGCTTACCGTGGCATCTGGGAAACAACGTGGATCCAAGAACGCTGCCGAGAATATCACATTCCGTGCCCCTATCAGGTAAGGGAAACCTTGTTATAAGTTTTAGAATGTGTGATGGTGAAAAGAAAGTATATTACTATAAAAAGCTAATCTTAGCTGTGTTTTAAAAACTCTTCATGAGTCTTCAACTTGTACATTTTAAGGTGAAGGTCATTAATAAATATATTGTAAGTATGTAATGTATGTGTTTGTATACACAGCTTCTTTTTAAAAGATGATTTATATGTCTAAGTTATGGGCTTTTAAGCAGTTCATTTCCATGATCACAAAACAGTTTATTGATTCTTTAGAAGTCAAGGTTTGTAGAGGAGAAATACTTTGCGAACTCTGACAAAAAAAAAATGGTTTATTTGATGGCTTCTAAGAGACTTAAAAGAATTTTATGAGATAGGCAAAAAACATCTTATGAAAGTTACAGATTTTAAATGTTGATATTCCTAGAATATCCTTTTTTTTTTTTTTTTTTTTGCAGTACTGGTTGTTGAACCCAGGACCTTGCATTTGCATGCTCTGCAAGTGCTGGACCACTGAGCTGCGCCCTCACTCCATTTTTTTTTTTTCTTTTTTGAGACAGGGTCTCGCTAAGTTAACACAGACTGCTTCTGGTCTCCAACCTGTGATCTCCCCTGCCTCTATCTTCTGAGCCGCTGGGATTACAGGTGTGCACCACCACGCCTGGCTCCTAGAATATCTTTTGAATGTAGTATAACATCTTGATTAAAAATTAGACTTTAAAGTCAGAGAGATTGATTTTGTTTCTATCCTGTCTTTACCAGGTATTTATGTAAAGTGCAGGAAATAATATGTGAAATAAAGTAATATCTACCTCAAGAATGGCTATGAAGTTTAAAATAAGACAAATTTAAACCTCTTACCAAAGTGCCTTGTAGAAAGTAATATTTCACTGCTACTACAAGTATAGAGTTCTTAAGGTTTGGAAGAGTATTATATCTATATTCTATACTAGATTTGACAGTTTTTGTTTTAAACATTGATTTTGAAAAGCATATGTTTTCTTTCCTAAAGTGCCTTTCATCTCCTTCATCCATCTAATCCAATGCAAAATGTTCCAAGGAATTTTGACACTAGAACTTTTGTTTCAATTCTAGAAATATGTTCCATAATACAAGCAGCTTAGTTAAGTCTATCAAATTCACCATTTGTAGAATTCAAAAACAGTTATTTTTATAGAAAAACATTATTTTATTCTTCCAGCCACACAAGGCAACCCATCTGTTGTTTATCTAGTCTCGATTCATAAAAATAGCAGAATAACATTAAATAAAATTTGTTACAACTTTAGTTCTGTTTTCTAATAAGTGTATTTACCAGGCAGTTCCAAAAGGAATCAGCATTATTTATGAAATAGTCATGAGGGAAGTGAGTATGTTTTATGCTTCCATTATTAAAAACAATAAATAATTCCTTATTAATTTTATGAAGGGTACTTTCCCCCCTTTTGTTTCTCTCCTTCTGTCTCGCTCCCTCCCTCTTTTTCTCTGTCTCTCCCCCTCTAATTTTTAAGTGGTAGATAGCCTGACTAGAACTTCCAAAAACCAAATTAATTTCTTCTCAAAATTGTTTAGGTACTCTTATAGAGGAAAAGAGCAAAAATGCCCTGAAAAATACATTCTAAATTTCAGCCTGGTGCTATGGCACACACCTATAATCCTAGCTACTAGAGAGGCTGAGACAGGAGGATCGCAGGTTCGAGGCCAGAGGCAGCTTGTGCAATGTAGCAAGACCCTGTCCCAAAAAAAAAAGGGGGATGTAGATGTAGCTTAGTAGTCGAGCACTTGCCCAGCATATGTGAGGCTCTGGGTTCAAACCCCCATTACTGCAATAACAATAACAAAAAAAATTAAATCTCTTGTTTTATAGGGAAAAATATAGAATATCACAGAAATACACAATAGTGTAGACATTTATTAATACTGGCACGTAAAGGTTGTAAAATACTGACTGTCAAATAGCACTTTTGGATAAATATATTAAAACATTTTTACTGTAACTTACTTAGGACCACATTGTACAAAATGCCTTATTTCCTTTACTATTGTTTCTAGAAAGGAAAGTTCTATTGAAATTGTTTTAGTTTGAATATAGAATAGTTTTTTTTCATTGTAGCCTATTTTGAAAAATTTTGAGTTTAATTCAAATGTTTGCCAGTGCCTTCCAAAGAAAGATAATACTCAGAGACAGTTGTTCTGACCAAGTGGCTTAAGGAAATTTCTGGAATACTCACATCCAAAGATTCCTTATTAATGATGTCTTTGATTTAAATACAACCAAAAGCTGCATCATTGTTCTTTGTACGTATTCATTATATATTGTTAACAAGCTTAATAACAAACAAAATACTTATTTTAAAAAACACAAATTGCTATTATTCTGGCCTCTGTGAAACAGAATAACCTAAGCTATAAATTCGATTTAAGACTTAACTGCAGATATACCTGTATACAAATGGTTTCCACACTTTTTAGGAGAAAATTCATTGTGTTTGTCATGATCTACAGCAGGACACAGCAGACTTTCTGTAAAGTAAGTAAGTGGTGTAGACTTACTTTACAGAATGACTTGCAACAAATGATTTTTGTTGCAAGTGCTCAGCTCTGCCACCATACTGCAAAAGCAGCCATGAACAATAAGGAAGCAAAGGGAAGGAACTTCCAATAAAGTTTGATTTACTAGACAGTCATCAGGACAGATTTGGCCTCCACATCAAACATTATTTTCTATCATCTTGGGTAATTGTTTCATTACAGTGGTTGGTAACCTGTGTCATTTTTCTGTCTCATGCAAATCATCACAATTGCATTCTCATTCCTACCTTTGAGGATCACCATTTTATTCCATAAAGGACTAAAAATATTCAATAGAGCTGGGTCCAGTGGCACTCATGTATAATCTCAGCGACTCAGGAGTCTGAGGCAGAAGGATCAGGAGTTTGAGGCGAGAGACAGCCTGTGCAACTTGGCAAGACCCCACCTCAAAATAACAAAGGGGCTGAGAGGGCAGTTCAGTGGTAGAGCATTTGCCTACTTTGTGCGAGACCCTGGGTTCCACACCCTAGTACTACAAACCAAACCAAAATGACAAAAAAAATGTATAATATATTACTGCTATATCACTATACTAAACAAATAAAAATTACTTATAGTACATCATTATAATAAAGACATTTCAATAAAACTTATTTCCAATAGTTTGAAGGCATCACCATACCAGTTTATTAGGAAATAATTTTAGGACTTTGTGAGAATAGTAGAGTAGAAGCAACATAGTTTAATAATTATAGCAGCTACTAGTTTTTAAGCTATTTACTATTTGCCAGGTCCTATACTCAGTAGATATTTATACATATTATCTCATTTAATCCTCATGGTAGCTCAATAAGTTAGATTATACTCAATTTTGCAAAATTAGGAAAGTGAGTCTGATATATAATTTATCCAAAGTCATACAGTAAATTATTGAACTACGGTGTGAATTGTCTGGTTCCAAACCCTACAGTCTTAACACAATTTTATATCTCTTATGCAAAAACACTGATGTTTTTGGAGAGACATTTTGTAGTCCTGGCTATACATCTGACAAATATTATATCTTTAGGTTAGTCACTTAATTTATAATTTGTTCATCTCCAAGTTTTTGTAAGATTGGGTTAAATAAGTCTAAATTTTTTTCTCAGGTCTAATATTAACTGCTTTCCCATAAACTACAACTTATTTTCCCTTCCTTTTTAAAATTTCATTAATTCAAGACCATTTATTATATACCTACTATACTGTCATATTGAGCATTTTTCCATGTGCTTCATGGCCTTACGAAGTTCTTCGTTTGAGAACTGCCTTTTCATTTCCTTTGCCCACTTGTGTATTGGGTTATTCATTGTCTTGGGATTTGCTTTCTTGAGTTCTTTGTTAATTCTAGAAATTAGTCCTCTGTCGGATGTGTAGGATGCGAAGATTTTGTCCCATTCAGTGGTCTCTTCCTTGACTGTTGATTGTTTCCTTTGCTGCACAGAAGCTTTTTAATTTCATGTAATCCTATTTGTCAATCCTTGGTGTGATTTCCTGAGCACTTGGAATCTTATTAAGGAAATACTTTCCTATGCCTATGTGTTGAAGCATGTTTTGTATCTTCTAGTAGTTTTAAGGTTTCTGGTTTTATGTTGAAGTCTTTTATCCGGTTTGAGTTGATTCTCATGCAAATTGAGAGGGGTGGGTCTGTTTTCATTTTTCTGCAGGTGGAAATCCAAGTTTCCCAGCACCATTTGTTAAAGAGGCTATTTTTTCTCCAGTTTACGTGCTTATTAGCTCCTTTGTCAAAGATCAGGTGGCTACTGATGTATGGGTGTATGTCTGGGTCTTCAATTCTGTTCCACTGATGTGCAGGCCTGTTTTTGTGCCAATACCAAGCTGTTTTTGCTACCGTAGCCCTGTAGTATAGTTTGAAGTCAGGGATTGTGATCCCACCTGTACTGGTTTTGCAGTTTAAGATTATTTTGGCTAGCTGGGTGTGGTGGCACACGCCTATAATCCCAGCAGCTTGGGAGACGGAGCCAGGAGAATCGCAAATTCGAGACTAGAGGAAGTTTGCATAATTTAGTGAGACCCTGTCTCAAAAAGTAAAGGAAAAAAAAAAAGGGCTGGGGGTGCAGCTCAGTGGTCCAGTACTTGCATAGCATGCAAGCGCGAGGCCCTAGGTTCAACCTCTAGTACTGCAAAAAAAAAAAAAAAAAAAAAAAAAGATTATTTTGGCTGTGTATGGTCTTTTGTGTTTCCATATGAATTTTTGTATTATTTTTTTCTAGTTCTGCAAAGTCTGTCATCGAAATTTTAATGGAGAGTGCATTAAATCTGTAAATTGCTTTTGGTAGTATAGCCATTTTTACAATATTGATTCTCCTAATCCGTGAGCAGGGGAGGTCCTTCCAACCTTCTAGTATCCTCTGTGATTTCTTTCTTTAATGTTTTGAACTTTTCCTTGTAGAGATCTTCAGGGTTTTTGGTTAGAATGATTCCTGAGTATTTCAGTTTTTGGTGGGCTATTGTGAAAGAGATTGTTGCCTTAATTTTGTGTAATTGCTGCCTTAATGTTTAAAAGTGAATAGTGTTTCTCCTTCATCCCTTTTAATATACAAGGGACTGACTTATTTGTGTAAGATCCTTTTTCTTTAAAAAAAAACTGTAGTCATTCAATCATTATGGGACTATTTTTTTAAAAAACTAAACATTGTAGTCCTTTTCTCTTATTTAAATATTTTTCTTTAGTGAGGCTTGCCCTTTTAGCTATTTTACATATTACTTACCTCAGTATTTTCATGTTCAGTGTATGATTTATAACCAGGTAGTAATGCACTCATTTAGAAGAAAGTTCATTTCTTTATAGCAGTTGTTTGGCCATTCTTCCCCCAGTGTCTCGGCCCTCTCCTCCAACACTTTGCCTGTGGCACATTCACAGAAACAGGATACTTGAGCCAGTTTGTTGCTGTATCCTTGCCATCGGCAAGTGCTAACTCGTCTTCCCTGGAAATTTGGCTTTAACTAGAACCTTATAATACAAAATGTTCCGTGTTTGGTCCCTGCTGTCTTGTAAACCTCTTAGGTACTGCCTTGTATAATTGAAGGTTTTGATTGTTGCTTTTGGTATTACTGATTTTGTTTTTAGCACTCCTTCCCTTTAATTCAGGCATTTCTGTTACATGAGCAATGTTAAATTACAAAAGGCTGTACTATGCATTTTAAGACACTAAAGAATAGAAGTTTGGAAAATAGGATTTCTCCCCTAGGCTCTATTATTTCCTCTTCCCCTTCTTTCTTGATAATCTTACCTAGTCCCATGTTTTAGACTAAGTAGACTTGCCTTATTTCCGAGTTCTAGAGTATCTATATATGTGACATTTCCATTTGAAAATCCACAAGACATTTCAAGCTTAATTTGTGTAAAATAGAACTCTTAATTTTTTTCCTTAAACCACCTTCCTACATCCTGTCTGTCCCCAGTTCTTCCTCATTCAGTAAGTGGTATTAGCATTCTCCAATTGCTCAGACTTGAATTTGGAGCCATCTTTGAGCGCTCTCTTATACCTAACATCCAGTCCACCCGTTTTTTGCCACTTCTACTACTCCCTTTAGACCAAGCCATTCACTAATTCCATAATAGCCTTCTGATTCTTCTGCTGCTCTTATTCACTTAGTTTATTTTCAACATTGTAACCAAAATTATTATTTTAAAACATAAGTGAGATCATCTTGCCCCTTTGAACAGAACCTTCCACTGGCTTCCTGTTTCTTTTATAATAAAATCCATGTTTCCTTCCATTGCCTGCAGGGCCATGTATCATTTGGCCCGTGCCTACTTCTCTGACTCCATCTCCTACCATTCTTCTCCCATGCTCAGCTGTAAACCACATTAGCCACGTTGTTATTTTTCTTCAAAGACAGCAGATTTGTTCTCTCAGGATTGGTATTGTTTCCGTTTGAAATACTCACACTCCAAAATGTACTCTAAATCTCTGCTTATGTATCATACTGGTGGAGAGACCTTTACTGGCCACTTTGATCTAAAGTAGCATCCCCCTTCCATTAAACCACATGCCAAACACTGTTCCCTACCCTTTAGTTCTTATTGCTACCAGAAACAGTGAGATTTCTTTATTTCTTTGTATATTGACAGCACTCTAACCTCATGCCTCCCTAGAATATAATTTCAACAAGGTCAGGGAATTTTCTGACTCATTTGCTGCTCTATCACTCCTACAAAAATATAGTAGCCCTCAGTATTTAAATGACTGAATTTAAATACTATGTGATCTTGAGCAAATCCGTTCACCTCCCTGGACTTTGGTTCCACATCTACAGAACGAATATGCAGACTGCAGATGATCAGTCAACTCGGAGACGTAAGTTCAAGTCACTTATCTTACAAAAGTGATTTTCCCCAGGTCACATGGCCCAAGCCAGTGCTCCTTTCACAACCAAAGTACCTCTGGTTTTGTGATCACCTCCAAGGGGGATCTGCTTCTGTGCTGCTTTTCTTACAATTTTACTCGTTTTAATTTTTAAAGTTCTTGACTATCTTTCTCTTTTTCATATTATTTAGGTTAAGTTGTTTCTTTACACATACACAAATTACTTTTCTTCAGTCAGTCTTCATTTGCCCATGCAGGGAATATAAGCAGATGTGATCTAAGCGTACTTCTCAACTATCTTAGTCTTCCTCTGTCCCACTCCATCTCCATAGGACTTTTCTCTTTTACTGTGGTACAACCATAGTTACTGTGTACCTGTTAGCTAGTTTTATACATTTTTAAATCATGGAAAAGGAAAATAACTTTTCTAGGTAAATTAGACATAAGGACTCGTGTCTTATTTCCCTAGAAATTTTTTTCAGAGTAACAGGGTCATAAGCTATTTAGGACAAACCTTAGAATTTACCCATGCCAACTCCTTAATGTCTGTCAGTTTAGAAAAAATCTGAGATAATGTCCTTACTTCAGGACTTCTTACAACCTTCAGTACACTAATATGTAATCTCTTCAAGGGGGGTTGTTATAGTATCCACATTTTATTTCAGCATTGAATATCTTATTATAAATTACCTTTTAGTATCTTCTGGGATAGTGGTGCTCTGTTGAATGCATTTTTGAGCATTTATTAAGTATCAAGCCGGCAGCCATAGCCCTGTGGCATCTGATCCCTCTAGATCTCGGAAGCTAAGCAGGGTTGGGTCTGGTTAGTACTTGGATGGAAACTGCCTGGGAACACCAGGTGCTGTAGGCTTGGGAGAAGGGCTTGGCAACCCACTCCCAAAAATCCATCCGCCATTGAAAACCCTATGAACAGCAGAGAAGCATTGACAAAGTGTTTCGTCTATTGTACGTAGGGTTGCTATGAATCGGATGCTGACTCAACAGCACCTAACAACAACATTAGATATCAAGCATAGTTGGAAGTACTTTACATGTTTCAGCTCATTTTTAATACTGTATACATGTATTCCTTCTTAAGAGTATGTGAATAATCTGTCTTTAAGAATTAATGTGCCAGCTAGACACAGTGGTGCATACCTCTAATCCCAGCAGTTTGGTAGGCTGAGTCAGGAAGATTGTGTGTTTGAGGCCAGAGACAGCCTGTGTAATTTAGTGAAACTCTGTCTCAAAATAAAGAAAGAACTGGGGGTGTAGTCCTGTGGTAGAGCCCTTGCAAAGTGTGTGTGAGGCCGTAGGTGCAACTCCCAAGTACTGCAAAAAAAATCAAAACAGAAAGTAATATGCCATATGGGAGAGTGCACATTGTGGAACACAAGGATGTGTGTGTCCACGTGTGTGTGTAAATGTAGACTAAATCCTAGGTATTGATTCATTTACAAATTCATCACTATGTTTTCTATCTCCTTGACCGTTGATCTGTTTTTATAGCTTTAAATATTTATGCTATTCACTATATACTGCAGATTACATATCAATATAATTATTGATAATTTCTTAGAATAATTCATTTATAAAACATATTAATATCTACCATAATCAAATTTACATTGTGTCTTATGAAGTTTTGGCATCCCATTTGGAAATTCCATTTCCCTTGAAATTTTTCTGCCTAAAGGCTTTGTTGATTTTGATTTTACATAGTTTTCTCCACTTAAAATCTAAAATATCAAAAAAAAATTGTGAAACATGCTTAGAGAAAAGCCTCCACTCATCAATATAACCATAATTTACATTTTACTATATATATTTTCTAGACATTCTGGTCCCTATGAGTTGTGCACCCACTGCCTCCAACGAATAAACCATACCGCTTGTTCTTGTCAAGGCCTTTTCTTGGAATTGGGTGACCCTGTGACTTGCTTTCAGTTTGTAGAATGGAGGCAAGTGATTGTGTGACCCTGTAATTAGGGCATAAGAGGCCTGGCAGCTTTTGCCAAATTCTCCTGAAATACTCATTCCGGGAGAAGCTAGCTTCTGGCAAGAAGTCAGACTTCTTGAAACTGCAGACACGGGGAAGCCCAAGCAAGCCATGAGCTATGTAGAAAGCCTGCACAAAGGGAGGGAAGCTGAGAGAGAGAGAGTAAGAGAAAATCAACCCTGGGAGGAGAGAATTCCTCAGCCACTTCCCACCTTTTTCCCATCCAACTAAGATGCCAAAGCTTTTGAATGAAGAAACCATCTTGTACGTATATAGTCTAACATTCAGATGATTTCAGCCCAAGCCGGCATCTGACTGTAGCTACATGTGAGAGGCCAAGTGAGAATCACCCATCTGAGCCAGTCTCCTCACAGAACTGTGGGAGATAATAATAAATTGTTGGTTAATGCCATTAAGTTTTGGCTTTTTTTTTTTTTTACACAGTGGTAGATAGCCAGAAAAATGCATATTGGTGTGTGGCAGTGATACTTTTTAGCCAAGAACATGTTTTTGTCCTTTGGTTTTTTGTTTCTGAGACAAAGTTTCACTATGTAGTCCAGGTGGTCCTGGAACTCTCCATCCTCCTCCCTTTGCCTCTGGAGAGATGACGTTATAAATGAACACCACCACGCCTGGCTAAGAACAGGTTTTAAGGGGAGTGTGTTTTAAAGCACCTTCAAATAGATCACTCATTCTTCTTATAAATTTAGCTAGGTGTGTTTGTTCATTCATATAGTCTCATATTCATTCATTTTCCCTCCTCCCCCTCCCTTCTTCAAGATGGCATCTTTCTAAATTGCTCAGGATAGCCTGGAACCCACAGGCCTCCTGCTTCAGCCTCCCCGAGTAGCTGGGATTGCAAATGCACACCACCATGCCTGTTGGGGGCAGGGGGCTCTTTTGTTATTAGGTTGTATTAGTTTGCTAGGGTTGCCATAACAAAATACCACAGACTGGGTGGCTTAAACAACAGAAATTTGTAAACAGTTCTGGAGGCTGAAAGTCCGAGATTAAAGTGTCATCAGAGTTTTTCCTCTGAACCCACTGTCCTTGGCTGGCAGATGGGGCTCCTCTTGCTTTGTCCTTACACTGTCTTTTTCTCTGTGTATGTGTCTCAATTTCCTGTTATAAAGACACTAGTTAGATTGGATTAGGACCCACCCACATTACCTCACTTAATCTAAATTACCTCTGTGACAGCCCTGTCTCCTGACATAGTCACATTCTGAAGACCTGGGAATTAGAGCTTCAGCATATGATTTGAGGGGGGATAATTCAGCCAATAATAATGGTAAATGAAAATTTTTCTTTCTTATATCTACTAATTTGTTCCATCTATCTCAATATCACCAACTTTGAGTTTATTCATTAGTTCTCTTTTATTTTGTACTGAGGCACCTTGCTTATAATTTATAGCATTTACCTTATTCTTAGTTTTTTCAGGTATAACATTATTTACAAATAATGATATTACCTTTCTAGTTTTTATAATTTTATTTCTTTTGTCTAATTGTAATTTGGAGCTGTAGAAATAAGGTTAGAGAGAGGTGACAGTAGTTAGTCTTATATTTCTGATTTTAATGAGAATGTTTCTAGTGGCTTTTGGTGTTTCCATTAAGAATGGTACTGGCTTTTGGTTTGAGATGGAGATATTTTGTTTCTTTAAGGACTTACTCATGATCTCTTTTTATTTTATCAAATACCTTTTGGGTACCTGTAAAAACAATCATGTTTTCCCTTTGATTTAATGATATGTTGAGTTTATAAATGTATTAATATCGAGCCATCCTTGCACCTCTATATTTGGTTTCTTTTAATTTGCTATTCTATTTGCACAAAAAATTATGAGACATACATATAGTTTTGTTATTTTGTGGACACTTTGTTAAGTACAGTTTTATGTTTGCATTATGTAAAGCGTATGAATGGTTTTCTGTGTTTTAGGACAATTAGGAATTATATGTTCTGTTGGCCTAGTGCTTTAGGGGAGGCAGTTGTTTCTCCCAGTGCTGGGGATCAACCCCAGTGCTTTAGTGCTCTACTATGGAGCTACATCCCTGGCCCAGGAGATAGCTCTTTGGTAACTTTGTTTCTTCTGTAGTTCATCTGTTTAAATTTTTTATCTCCTCCACAGGTAGTTTTGTGAAATTATAGTTTTGAATAATTTCTTTCCACTGATTTTCAAGTTTGTTTGCATGGAATTGAGCCAAGTAATCTCACAAGGTTCTTTTAGTTTTGATCTATTTGTTGCTATTTTCATCTCTTTGCTGTTTTGATCAGACTAGAGAATGGTCTACTTATTATAATTTTTAAATAACCAACTTGGTGTTTACTCATTAGTTCTACTTTTTTTATTTTATAATTAATTTCTTTTATCTTTATTAATCCTACATTTTCTTTGTTGATTTTTGTTTATTTTGTTGATTGATAATGCAGCTAATAGTCCTAGCCATTAGTCTATTAATTTGACTTATGTTTCCCAGTTCTGTAGAAGTCTTAAGTTTTTAGTAGTCAGAACTGTCAGTCTTTTCCTTTTATGGCTTTCTATTTCACATTATGTTCTTAAAAAGATTTTTGCACCATCACCCCATTATAAATATGTTGTGGATTCCTGCCATACTTTTTCTCTCATACTTTTTCATTCATTTCTCTCCGCATGGGATTTATTTTTCCTTATCATGTGAGATAGCATCTAAATTATTTTATTTCCAAGTGGATTGAATTGCCAGCCTTCCCAATATCATGTATTAAATTTTCCCCCCAATTCCCCCCCCCTCTTTTTTTTGAGATACCACATTTTTTCATACAATAAACTTTTTAGGTTCTGTGTCCTGTTGATCTTTTGGAATTGTATTAGGTATATAGGATTAATTTGGTAGGTAATTTAATTGGAATTCCTAGAACATTGAGTCTTTGTATGTAGAAACATGGAGTATTTCTCCATTTACTTCAGTTTTCCTCTTCTGTGTCTTTTAGTAGAGTTTTTATTGTTTTTTCTTACTTCCTGTTAGGTTAATTCCTGGGTGTTTTGTAGTTTTTTTTTTTTTAATATTGCAAATGAAATTGTTTTCATTATGCTTCTTAACCTGTTTTTTGATGGTATGTTAAAAAAAACTTGTAATTTTTAAAAAATTTATCATGTCCAGCTTACTTCCTGAGCCCTTTGGCTATTTCTACTAGTTTTTTATTCTCATTGATGTTCTGTTTAGTCTTTTATCTCTTTGTTCCCAGCAATTACACTGTTTTCTTAGTTTTGTTTCTAGTAGCAAGTCTTATTGAATTGGCTAGGACTTCTGGAACAGTAGCTTTAGCCTTATTTTATATAGCTCCATAAGACAGAACTAGGGTAGAACAGCTAGGGCTATTAGAACATGGACAAGACAACCTTGTATATGATCACATCTGTTGTGCTAATTACATTCACAGAACAAAACTAAGTTGAGAGAAAATTCTTTCCTAGGTAGAGTTATGATGAATTCTAAGTGATTCATTAAGAGTGTAAAAAGAAGAAGTTGGAGAGCAGTAAGTGTGAAGAGGGTTATTAGTGGGGAAGAAAAGAATAAAAGAGCAGGAGTAGGCAGCCAAGAAGAAAACATAGTGTCTAATTAGGATGAAACTTTTGCAGCATATGAGATGATCATTGATAACTGATACTACATAGAAAGGTTAGAAAAAGGGTACCAACAAGAAACCATTTTATTTTATAACAGGGAGGCTACTGTTATCTGCTATAGTGTGTCTTCATCTACTTAATTCTGTGGTCTTAATTTGTATTTTCTTCTGTCAGCATGATAGGAGTACCTCTCAAGTCTTATTGTGGTTGTGTAAGTCTCACATAGGACTCAGTATTATTCTTAAGAGTACTCGGCTAAGCTGTGTGCTGTGGCACATACCTGTAATGCCAGCAACTTAGGAGGCTGGGACAGAGGATCAGGAGTTTGGGACCAGAAGTAGCTTGAACAATTTAGTGAGACCCTGTCTCAAAATAAAAAAGAGCCTAGCGTTCAGCTCAGTGCTGGAGCACTTGCATAGCATGTGCCAGGCTCTATGTCCAACCCCCTAGTACCAAAAAAAAAAAAAAAAAAAGAAAAAGAAAAAGAAGTAGGCTATCCATAAGTATTTATCCATTAATTTTTAGCTGAAACCTAGAGAGATTACCGTAATTCAGGTCAGGAGTGTAATTTAAGTTTTATGTTTTGAGTTTACCATGCCAACCAAAATTATGTACCAGTAATAGATAAAACATGGTTAAAAATAATAATTGCATGCAGATGGGGCCACCCTTCTCTTGGAACGAGGCTGTGTAAAAGGTGTTAACGACTGTTCCCTGAGGCTTTGGTTTGTATAAAAAATACTTATCCAGAGACATGAGAAGATGTGAAAACCAATACTTGAGCCAAACTTCAGTGGCTCAGTGCTGGAATCTATTGTGTCCTTACTGCCTGGAACTTCTAGTCACCAATATGAGACCCAGTTTTCAATTTGGGCCCCACTGGGGAAGGCAAACAAAAAATCATGAGGCACAGGGGGGAGTAGAGGGGGAACCCCTCTCACTAGAGAACTGCAAACTAAAATTCCAACCCACTGTTTAAAAAAGCAGAAACCCAGGAGGCAGAGGCTGGAAGATCATGAGTTTTGGGCCAGACAGGGCTACGTAGAGAATTCCAGGCCAGCCTGGGCAAAGTCAGAAAGAAAGAAAAGAAAAGAGAGGATAGGAAAAGAAAGAAAAGTATATAAACTAATTAAGGATCGTCAAGATGCACTACGAAATTGAGAAAATTGAATCAGTTTATAGAATGAACCCTGTCTGAAGAAGGAATTATTGAAGTAGAAAATTGTTCTGAGGAGTTTACACACAATACAGAATATGTTGTTGTTAGGTGCCGTCCAGTCAGTGTCCAACTCATAGTGACCCTATGTACAACAGGTGAAACATTATTATCAGTTCTCCTCTGCTATTCATAGGATTTTCAATGGCTGATTATTTTTTGGGAGTGGGTTGCTGTGTCCTTCTCCCAAGCCTACAGCACCTGGTGGCCCCAGGCAGAATGGGATCGGATGCCACAGTGCTACAGCTGTAGGCATACAAAATATAGAGACAAAAAATACTAAAAATATGTACTTGATGCAGTTAAGAGACCTTAAGAAATAGATCGAGAGACTTCAGCATATGTTGACCAGGAGTTCCAGAAGAAGAGGCTGTAAGAATGACTATGAAGCACTAACTAAAGAGCTAATGGCTGAGAACTCCCAGAATTGAAAACTTGGGTCCTCAAATTAAAAGTACAGTCTGGATAGTAAGTACAATCTGGATAAATAAAATTTAACTGTAACAAGAAACATTCAGTGCAACTCTAAAACAAAAAATAAGATTAAAGGCTACCAGAGAAAAATAAATACATCTCTGCCATTCAAAGTTAAGGGCAAAATAAAGATATTTTAAAACAAAGACTTTGAAGTAATCTCTGGCATACTCTATCTGAAAGGGCGTCCTTTTAGCAAGAAGAAAAGGGAAGAGAAAGGCAGAAGTGTGTATACTTTTTGGCAAAGTTAATAAGCAATGAAATATCAAAAATAACTTTTTGTAACATTTACTCTGAAAACGGAAAATAATAAGGAAACTAGGTAGATAAAGATGGGAGCACTGTCTTTTGAAGAAGAAACACGTTGTTATTGTTAGGTGCCAGTCAAGTGGCACAACAGAACAAAACACTCCCCAACATTGTGCCAGGCACAAGATCTTTTTTATGTTTAAAGCCCATTGTTGCAGCAACTGTGTTAATCCATCTAGTTGAGGGTCTTCCTTTTTGTTAACCCACCACTGTCCCAAACATGTCCTTCTGCAAGGATTGGTCCCGCCTGACAACATATCTAAAATATATAACACATAGTTTATCCATTGTTGCTTCCAGGGAGCACTCTGGTTGCACTTCTAGGATGGATTTCTTGACTCTTTTGGCAGTCCGTAGTATATTCAGTATTCATCTCCACCACCATAATTCAAAAGCATTAATTCTTCTGCTTTATTCAACGCCCAGCTTTCACAACCATATAATCCAACTGAAAATATCATGACATGAGTCAGAGGCACTTTTGTCTTCAATGTAGCATCTTTACTTTTAAAGAGGTCTTTTGCTTTTCCCAATGCAATGCATCTTTTGATTTCTTGACTGCTGTTTCTGTGAGTTGATTATAGAGGCAAATCAGAATTTGGAAAACCTCAATCTTTTCTCCATTTAGCATGAAGCTGTTTATTGACCCCAGTTGTAGGTATGTCTTGTCTTCATGATGTTGAGGCACAATCCACGCTGAAGGCTGTATTCTTTGATCTTCATTAGTAAATATTTTGAATCCTCTTCAGTTTCTCAAGCAGAGTTGTGTCATCTGCATAATACAGGTTGTTAATGAGTTTTCCTCTAATCCTGACGTCATGTTCTTCATAAAGTCCAGCTTCTTGGATAATTTGCTCAGCATAGAGATTAAAGAGGTACAGTAATGACACACACCTTTCATGACTTTAAACCAGGCAGTGTTTCCTTGTTCTGTTTGAACGACTGCCTCCTGTTCCTTGTACAGGTTCCTTATGAGTACAATTAAGTGTTCTGGTATTCCCATTCTTCCCAATGTTATCCATAATTTGTTAAGATCCTCACTGTCAGATGCCTTTGTATAGTGAATAAAACGTAGACATCTCTTTGGTATTTTCTGCTTTCAGCTAATACCCATTTGACATCAGCAATTCCATGGCTCCATTCCCTCTTCTGAATCTGGCTTGATTTTCCTCAGTTCTCTGTCTATATACTGCTGCAGTTGCTTTTGAATGATCTTTAACAAAATTTTACTTGTGTGAGATATTAATGTTATCATTTGATAATTTCCACATTTAATTGGATCTCCTTTCTTGGGAGTAGGCACAAAAATGGATCTCTTCCAGTCAGTTGGTCAGGTAGCTGTTTTCCAAATCTCTTGGCATAAACAAGTGAGCAACTCCAGTGCTACATCTGATTGTTGGAACACTGGTATTCCATCAATTCTTGGTATTCCATCAATTCTTGGAGCCTTGTGTTTCACCAGTGCTTCAAAGAAGCTTCCACTGTGTCCTTCAGTCCCATTGGGTCCTGATTATATGCAGCCTCTTAAAATGGTCAGTCATCTGCCAGTTCTTTTTGGTATAATGACTCTGTGTATTCCTTTCATCTTCTTTTGATGTTTTCTGCATCATTAAATATTTTCCCTGTAGAATCCTTCACTATTATCACTCTGGGCTTTAATTTTATCTCCAATTCTTTAAGCTTGAAAAAAAGCGTGTTTTTCCCTTTTGGTTTTCTATCTCCAGCTCTTTGCATATATCATTATAATATTTGATTTTGTCTTCTAGAGCTGCCCTTTGAAATTTTCTGTTTAGTCCTTTATCTTCATTGTGTCTTCCTTTTACTTTAGCTGCTTGAGGTTCAAGGGAAAATTTGAGTCTCTTTTGACATGTTATTTGGTCTTTTTTTCTGTCTTTTTAATAACTTTTGCTTTCCTCATAAGTGATGTCTTTGATGTCATGCCACAACTCATCTGGTCTTCTGTCATTAGTGTCTAACACATCAAACCTGTTTTTGAGGTAGTCTCTGAACTCAGGTGGGATATATTCAAGGTCATACCTGGCTCTCATTCTAATTTTCTTCAGTTTCAGTTTGAACCTACCTTTGAGCAGTTGATGGTCATCTCCACAATTGACACTTGGTCTTGTTCTGACATTTGGCATTGAGCTTTTCCATCATCTCTTTCCACAAATGTAGTCAATTTGGTTCCTGTTGTGTTCCATCTGATGAATTCCATGTGTATAGTTACCATTTGGAGAAGGACCTGGCAATCCACTCCCAAGGCAATCCCGAAACAGTCAGCCACTGAAAACCCTATGAGGGTCGCTATGAGTCGGATACCGACTCAACAGCACCTAACAACAATAACAAGTCACCATTTATATTAGTGAAAAAATGTATTTGCAATGAAAAGATCATTGGTCTGACAAAATTCTGTTATATGATCTCCAGCTTCATTCTGTCACCAAGGCCATATTTCCCAACCACTGAGCTGCCTTGTTTCCAACTTTTGCATTCCAGTCACCCATAATCAGTACATTCTGATTGCACATTTGATCTATTTCACATTGCAGAAGTTGGTAAAAATTTTCTAATTCATTTGTAGCCTTAGTGATGGGTGCTTAAATTTGAATAATAGTCATGTTAACTGGCCTTCCTTGTAGGTGTATGGTTATTACTCTATCAGTGACAGCATTGTACTTCAGGACAGATCTTGAGATGTCTTTTTTTGATGATGAATACAACCCCATTTCTCTTTAATCTGTCATTCCCAGCATAGTTGAACATATCTGATTCAAAATGGCCCATGCCAGTCCATTTTAGCTCACTGATGCCTGAAATGTTGATGTTTATGCATTCCATTTCCCTTTTGACTATTTCTACCTTTCCTAGATTCATACTACATCCATTCCACATTCCAATTATTAATGGATGTTTACAATTGTTCTTCCTCATTTTGAGACATGCTGCATCAGCAAATGGAGGTCCCTGGGGCATTACTTCATTTCTGTCATTAAGGTAGACTGTACTTTGAGGAGGCAACTCTTCCCCAGTCATTTTTTGAGTGCCATCCAAGCTGGGGACCTCATTTTCTGGCTCTATAACTGACAGTGTTTCTCTGCTATTCATGGGGTTTTCAATGGCTAATTGTTTTGGGAGTGGGTTGCCAGGTCCTGCTCCCTACTCAGTCTTAGCCTGGAAGCTCAACTGAAACCTGGTCACCATCGGTGGCTCTGCTAGTGTAATACAGGTAGCATAGCTTTCAGCATCACAGCAACACTCAAGTTCCCATGGTACAGCAAACAGACATGGGAAATTACTTCATACTATGTACATATATTGGAATATCGTGTACACTGTAACTAAATTGTCAATTATGCTTTAATAAAGCTGGGGGTGTAAGGAAAATAAGGGAGTCAGATGCAGTCATATGTGGTGGTAGTCCCAGAGCTGGGGAGGCCGAGGCAAGTAAATCTCTTGAGACCAGGATTGGAAACTAGCCTAGGCAACATAGCAAGATGCCATCAAAAAAGGAAAAAAAGGAAGACCTTCAACTAGATGGATTGACACAGTGTCTGCAACAATGGGCTTAAACATAAGATCATGTGTCTGGCACATAATCAGGGAATATTTGTTCTGTTGTCCATAGAGTCACTATGAGTTGGACCCGACTGGATGGCACCTAACGACAACTATCATTAAATGAAAAGTTTTCTATATGCATGAGATCAAATGTATTAGTTGTCTTGTTCAAATCTTGTATATTTTCAGCTGATTTTATGTTTACCAATCAGTTTTAATTCCTAGATTCATACCATGTACATTCCATGTTCCAATTGTTAATGGATGTTTACAGTTGTTTCTCCTCATTTTGAGTCTTGCCACATCAGCAAAGGGAGGTCCCAGGGGCTTTACTCCATTTCCGTCATTAAGGTAGACTCTGCTTTGAGGAGGCAACTCTTCCCCAGTAGACTTTTGAGTGCTTTCTAACCTGGGGGGCTCATTTTCCAGCAGTATTTCTGACCGTGTTTCTTTGCTAGATTCAATGGCACCTAACAACAATAATCAGCTTTAATAGAGTTATGCTAAATACCTTCACATGCCTGTGAACTTTTCAATTTTCCTAATCCTGTCAGTTTTCACTTTTGATTCTATAGTAGATGTAAGTTCAAGTTTGCTCTAACTCCTCGCTTTACTTTGTGAATGCTCTTCATTTTAAACTGTTTTGTCCAACAGTAACATTGTGATACTCTTTTTTTCCTTACCCGTATCTTCTTTCTTGTGCATTCGTCCAGAGATGTTATATATATGAATTTTTAAACATGTTTTGTTGTTAGATACCATAGAGTCTAATCCAACTCATAGCAACCCTACGTACAACAGGACAAAATACTCCTCAACTCTGTGCCAGGTGCATGATCTTTTTATGTTTAAGTCACTGTGTCAGTCCATCTAGTGGAGGGTCTTCCTTTTTTTGTTTACCCACCACTCCCCCAAACATGATGTCCTTCTCTAGGTGTTGGTCCCTCCTGGCTACATATCCAAAGTATGTAAGATACAGTCTAGCCATCCTTGCTTCCAAGGAGCACTCTGATTGTACTTCTTCTGGGACAGGTCTGTTGGTTCTTTTGACAGCACCACAATTCTAAATCATCACCTCTGTCGCCCTTATTCGCTGTCCAGCTTTCACAAACATATGATGTGACTGAAAATAATGCCCAATGACAGAGTGCATGCATTATCCTAGAGCACCCAAAGAATACTTACAATAATTAACTGAGTCCTAAACCACAAAAAAAAAAAAACTCCAAAATTTTAAGATAACCAGATCCTTCACTTCATATTCTCAGCCCATAGTAATTAAACTCGAAACAACAGCAGGGTGCTGTGACACATCCCTCTAATCCCAAGAGGATTTCTAGGTCAAGTCCAGAGGCAGTATGAGCAACTTAGAAAAACTCCATCTCTAAAAAAGGGGCAAGGGGTGTTGCTCAGTGGTAGAGCACTTACCTAGCATGCTCGAAGCCCTGAGTCCAACCTCCTAGTACTGCAAAAACTAAAAGCAAGACAAAAGTAAAAACTAGAAACAACAAAAAGAAAATTAAAAAAACTCATCTGACTACAAACTATAAAAGGTATGGATAAAAAAAGAAAGCTTGAAAACAGCTTGCAGCATTTACATCAAGTGCAGAAAAGGAAAGACATATTAAATAATAATAATGGGACTGAGGATGTACCTCTGTTGTGAAGCACTTGCCTAGCACATGCAAGGCTGTAGGTTTGATCCTCAGGACAACAAGAGGGAGAGAAAAAAAAAGGCATAAGAACAGAATTAATAAAATGGAGGGTAAAACTTAATACTTCCATAATTTTGAAATTGGCCAAGAAGATAACAGATATTATTTAAACCCCTATCCCTATTCATGATTTATTTCCCATGTTAGCACATTTTTTCTTTAGCAGATATCTAATGTCAGCCAATAAAAATTTAGGGCTCAATACCTACAGTGTAAGTTTGTTGCCATATTTTCAGGGCTTTATTTTTTCCATAAAACAAGAAATTGCTTATAGAACTTTATAAATGAAAATATTACATTTTACAGTTATTTTACTGTTGCTTATTTTGTTTAAAAAGTTTATAATTGCCCTTAGGAGGAAGTTCTTTGTACGTATTTGAGATGTTTTTTCCTTTATCTTCTCATAGGTTCCTCAGATGAGTCGTCCAGACCTGATTCTCTTTCTGATGAAATACCTGATGGCTCTCATAGTTGGCATTCCCTCTATTTTTTGGGTCGGAAGCAAAAAGACTTGCTTTGAATGGGCCAGTTTTTTTCATGGTCGTCGGAAAAAAGAGTAAGTCAGTAGATGCTCACAATGTTCACAAAACTCATTTATGTAAGATTTTTGTGTTGCTTATTCTTGGAGAGGTATTCAACAAGATCATAATTTTGTCAGCAGTTATCAGTATGATTAGCACAGTAGCATGTCTAAGTTAAAAATTAGCCAGGTACAGTGATACATGGCTATAATCCTAGCTTCTGGAGAAGAGGATTGATAGCTTGAGGCCTGACTAGGCAATGTAGTGAGACTCTGTCTCAAAAAAAATTTTTTTTTAATAAAAACAAAAACAACTAAAAGCTGATTTTGAGAAGATGGCCCAGCAGAACCATGCCTGAGGTATATTCCTCTTATAATTCAGAATATTGGTAGGAAAGCTAATCTTTATTTTAAAAGTCCAAATTATAATTTTCTTAAAATTGAAAATAAATGAATATTTTAAAATACATTTTTACTTGATCTTCCTAATTTTCCTGTGAGTGTTGGCATATATTCTCACCTATATTTTCAAATGAGAAAACTAAAATAGTTTGAAGTGCTTGGCCAAAGTCAAACCAGTATCTAATGTTAAGTGTGAAACTTCCATTTGTAATTTTCCATTGTTCTTCTAGATATGCCAAAAATGATATGAAAAGACAGAATGTTAGTCCATTCTAATTTAGTACATGTTAAAATTTTACAACCTTTTTGTTGTTAAGTGCTGTCTAGTCGGTGTCCAACTCATAGTGATCCTATGTACAACAGACGAAACACTATTTTCATGCTTCTCTGCTATTCATAGGGTTTTCAATGGCTGATTGTTTTTTGGGAGTGGGTTGCCAGGTCCTTCTTCCAAAACCTATAGCACCTGGTGTTCCCAGGTGGTCTCCCATCCAAGTACTAAGCAGGTCTGACCCTGCTTAGCTTCCAAGATCTGATGGGATCCGATGCCATAGTGGTGTGGCTGCAGGCTTTATAATCTTAGTTTATTCCTTCTGTCTAATTGCAGTCCGGAGCTACCGAAAAACATGGTTAAGAGTGGCAGAAGTAAATAATCTTATATTCCTGATTTTACTGAGAATATTTCTAGAAGTTTCTGTTTTTCTTTTTCAGTGTGATACTGGCTTTGGGATTGACATGGGTATATTTTCTCTCTGTAAGAACTTATAATCCATTTGTATTTTAATACAATTTTTAAAAATCAAGAATAACATCAAGAAAATCAGAGGAGAATGTATATACTCAACAAATTCCTTTAGTCCTTCTATCCTATCCCTTCTTTTCTAACACTGAAAACTACAGCAAAAATAACAATCTTTTTGTATTTTGAGAGCTTAGAATATATTTTCTCAACTACTTTCTCAATATATGATCCAGTCTTTATATATTGGGGCTATATTTTTAATTAAATTATTTAATTTTAATATTAACTTGATTTTCATAGGGAGTCGCTGAAATAAATCAAGACACTGATCTTTATAGCTATTTAATTAGCTTTTTTTGTTAATTTAATTACTGCTTTGTTCATCATCATAACTGTCTACTTCTAACCCTTTCTTAGCATTTAAAAACTTTAGTCCTGATAATAATTTCTCTAATTTTTTCCCCTTAAGTTCTTAATATCGCTAGGACTTAATTACATGTTTGGTTAAATTAATTTTTCATAGCATTTTGTTCTAATGATGACCACTAGTGTTTATTCTAGTTATAGACAACTGTTTCTACCACAAAGTCAACTTGTAGCCTTAAAATAACTGCTCTTAGAAGTTAAAAATGTTGTATCTGTGTTATAATGAGGCCTTTACTACTTCCACAAACTATGCAAGAAATCAGGTTTTCTATTTTTTCATTACATTTTCATATTTTTAGATTGAGAATCATAAATTTCTTTAGCTAAAAGAAAACTTAAAAATGATGAAGTTGGCTGGGCACCATGGTGCATGCCTATAATCCCCGTGACTCAGGAAGTGGAGGCAGGAGGGTTGTATGAGGCCAGAGGCAGCCTGCACAACTTAGTGAGACTGTGACTCAAAATTAAAAATTAAAAAATGGACTAGGGATGCAGCCCAGTAGTAAAGCACTTGCAAAGTATGTTCGAAGCCCTGGGTTTAAAGACTAGTTTAAACAGTTTAAAGAGAACAGTTTAGAGAATAGCATCAGTGTTGCACAGCAGTATTGTTTATTGATCTGTAGGGATCTTGTGTCTTAAACTTACTGTTGTATTGTTTAGGATAGTGAATGAGAGTCGACAGGTGCTCCAGGAACCTGACTTTGCTCAGTCTCTCTTGAGGGACCCAAATACTCCTATTATAAGAAAATCAAGGGGAACTTCCACTCAAGGAACATCCACACATGCTTCTTCAACTCAGCTGGCTATGGTGGATGATCAAAGAAGCAAAGCAGGGAGTGTCCACAGCAAAGTGAGCAGCTACCACGGCAGCCTGCACAGGTCACGTGATGGCAGGTAAGTTCTGTTAGTAGCTTAGTTTATTTCATATATTGGATTATTGTCATACACCTTCAGAAAGAAGATTAGCCAATTCTGAAGTAGAAGTTGAACATTATTCAGCTCTTTGAACTTTCCTAGATTTGTCACGGAATATGGGACTCACAGCCAGTCAGGGGACTTTAGAGTTTAGGATGGATGTTAGCACTATGAAGTCATTGTAGGGCATTGAGTTGGGTATAAAACAAAATGGTTAGTTTAGTAGGACTAATTTAGCAGACAGTTATGTGATACCTACAGTGGCACCATTGTAGGCTCTGGAAGTAAAAAGATGACTTAGGCATGGCCTTTGCTCTTAATAAGTTCCCAGTCTATTTAGAAAGATAATGTAGTCAGTATTGTGGTTAACAGTGGATCTGGAATAATATGCCTCAGTTTCCTCATCTATAAAATAGAAATAGTAATAATACCTGCCCCCTTAGTAATGATGCAAAAATTAAATGAGATAAAATACCTAATTACTTGAAATAATACCTAGCTCACCAAGTACCTGAGTTCAGTTTCTATTATTAATGTAAGTGAGAAATTGCAATAAAATTTAAGTATGATAGTATAGACCAGGGGTTGGTAAACTTTTTCCATAAAGAGCCATATATTATATATTTCAGGCTTTATGAGTCAAAAGGTGTCTGTTGCCATTATTCAGCTTTGCTGTTGTAGTATGAAAGTAGCCATAGATAACATGTAGTCAAATGGGAGTGGTAGTGTTTCAATAAAACTTTATTTGTGAAATCATGAGGGGGCAGATTTGGCCAGGAGTTTACCAGCCCCTGTTTACTAGGTGCAGTAGAAGCACAGAGGAAGGAATGATTAATTCTAGTGGTAGGGGCAGTGTTTCAGAAAATGCTTTGCAGAGAGAATATTTGAGAGAAGTCTGGCAGTGGATTTCTCATTAAATATAAGGGTTGAGACACTAGAATCAGAAACTGATTAGGAGCTTTGCAGTAATTCATTTGAGAGACGATAAAGGATTCTCAGAGATAGAGGCAGTGGGACGAGAGGAAGAGCTGACCTGAAGGATACATAGAAAGAAGAAATGATAGGAGTTGATAATAGATTAATACTAGCAGCTAGAAGAAAGGAAATGTGCCAAAGATTTTCTTTCCTTTTTTTTTTTTTTAAAGATTTTTTAGTTTGGGAAACTGAAAGAATGAAAATTCTAATAGCCAAAATCGAGAATATTCTATGTTTGCTTTTAACTGAAACATCTTTTTTCTACAAGTTCTTTGTATCCTGTGAGTCTCAGTCCAGCCTTCTCCTAATTTTCTCTCTGTTTTCCTAGTGTAGAGTATGATTCCCATACTGTCTTTTTTGACTTTCTGGTTTTTCCTCTCAACTTTCTTTTAGGTTTTTTTTGTTGTTGTTTTTTTTAGTTTTTTTTTGTTTTTTGTTTTTCCTTTTTCTAACTTGACCTACTACTCTGTATTTTAAAAAGCAGGACTCTCTTCTTTGGTAGGCCTTCTACCTTTTATCTATTTCTTTTTCTTTGGCTTATCAGATTTTTGAAATGTGTGTTTTGAATATTTCCTTTCTATGTGTTCTGTCCTACATTCCTTATAAATCTAGTCTTTATCTTCTCCTTATTTACCTCAACTATACCCGGTAACATTACCAGTGACCTGTTTTTAACCACATTTAAAGATCCTTTCTCTTTCCTTCCACTTAGCACTCCTGTATATGGTTTGGTTTTTGTTCTTGTTTGTTTTGGAAATAGGAACTTGCTGTATAGCGCAGGCTGACCTCTAACTTGCTACATAGCCCAGGCTGGCCTCAAACTCATGATCTTCCTGCCTCAGCTTCCCTAGTGCTAGGATTTTAGACATGCACCACCATACCTGGAAACAAGTATTCTTCTTAGTGGTAGGGATGCAAAGATAGAAGACAAAAGACTAAACAGTCACTTACAATATAACTTCAGTAGGTGTAATAAAAAATAAGTGCTTTGGGATCCCAGAAAAGAAAGCGATCTGCCTTACCATAGAAAGTCAAAGACAGCTTCCCAGAGATGGCACTTCTACTTTAAACAAGATTTAGAGAAGATACATGGGGATAAAAGACAAGGAAACAACATGTACAGAGTCAGGGAGGACAGGCAGGCAGGCAGGTACCTGGGTATGGCCAGAGCATAGTATGTGTGTTTAGGCGATTTTAGGAGACAAACCATGCTGAGGAGTGTGGATTCTTCCCTGACAGCAATGAGAAACTATTATAGGACTTTCAGCATTGGAGTGATAAAATCTTGAATTTTAGAAAAACCACTTGACAACACTACAGGAAAGAAGGAAGTTATAAGTAAGACTAGGAATTTAGTGTCTAACTTAAGACACTGATAAGAAGGGAAGGAATCAGAGAATCTTGTGAAATATATTTCATCAATCACCATGCTCTGTGAACTCTCAGCATTGACATTTGACATTATTGGCCTCATCTTTTCCAGTGATGAACAAACAATTATAGTAAACCATGCATGTGGCATTCTGTGTATAAAGATATATAGAAGAAAGGTGTATAATTTCTACATTCTAGGAGCATATAATCCTATAGAAAAGATAGGACATATACACATGAACCAATTACATAAAAGCTCAAGCCAGGATATAATTTAAATAGTGGGTGTTAGATATGATAGATGTTATAGAACTTTAAAAAAAGAGAAAGATTAGTCCATGAAAATATCTTAGCTCAGTGACAGAACACTTCCCTAACATGCACAGGCCCTGGATTCAATTCTAGCACCACACAAAACAAAACAAAAAAAATAACTTAGACGAAAGCTAGGTGTGGTGGTGAATGTCTATAATCCCAGTACTCAGGATGCTGAGGCAGGAAGATTGCAAGTTTGAAGCCAGCCTGGACTACATAGGTGAGACCCTATCTCAGAAGAAACAAAAAACAAAGCAAAAAAAAAAAAAAAAAAAAAAAAGAATTTTGAAAAGAAAGAAAGAAGAAAGAAAAAAATACCTTTGAGGAGATAGATAGGATGGTGATGGTGTTATGTGCCGTTGAGTTGGGTCCAACTCATAGTGACCCTGTGTACAACCAAACAGAACACTACCTGATACTGTGCCATGCCTAGCACTATTGTCAGTGCTTCTGTTCTATTCGTAGGGTTGTTGATGGCTGATTGTTTTGGGAATGGGCTGCTGGTTTTTTCTCCCAAGCCTACAGCACCCGGTATTCCCAGGCAGTCTCCCATCCAAATACTAACCAGGCCAGACCCTGCTTAGCGTCTGCAATCTGATGAGATTGGATGCCAGGATGGTATGGCTGTAGACTTATTAAAAAAAGAGTAGGGTGAGTGGACGGTAATAGATAAATTCATGGTAAATAGAGAATTTTCAAGGACAATTAGATAGATTTCATCTACTGTGATCTGAGTGGAACTGGAGCTTAAAAATAAGTGATTTTATAATTATCAGTACAAGATAGTAATTAAAATTGTGAGAATCCCTTAAATCACAATAACAAAAAGCACAAGACCTTGGTAAATACTATGACTATAAGAAAGGGAGAAGAACAATGGAAATGTGATTCAGAGAAGTGCTTATGGGCATATGAAGGAATCTATAAAAGGACATGTCATAGCTGGGTACCATGGCACAGGTCTGTAATCCCAGAAACTCAGGAGGCTGAGGCAGGAGGATTGGGAGTTCAAGGCTAGAGGCAGCCTGTCCAACGTAGCAAGAACTTGTCTCAAAATAAAGAAGGGGCCGGGCGAGGTGGCGCACACCTATAATCCCAGCGGCTTGGGAGGTGGAGGCAGGAGGATCACAAGTTCGAGACCAGAGGCAGTCTGCGTAATTTAGGGAGACCCTGTCTCAAAAAGTAAAAAATGGGCTGGAGATGTAGCTCAGTGGTCCAGCATTTGCAGAGCATGCAGGCACAAGGCCCTGGGCTCAACCCCCAGTACTGCAAAAAATAAATAAATAAATAAATAAATAAATAAATAAATAAAAAGTATATGTCATAAAAACTAGAGGATATATTATGATTTCTAGTAATGGCCTTTCCTACTTCTCTTCTCAGTCAAAATCATACCTATCCTTTAAGGCCTGTATAATTCTGATTT
The DNA here is from genome assembly GCA_007922755.1 of Pedetes capensis. Lineage (NCBI taxonomy): Eukaryota > Metazoa > Chordata > Mammalia > Rodentia > Pedetidae > Pedetes > Pedetes capensis. Next base: position 95,392 of record VMDO01002308.1, read on the forward strand.
CCATAGAGAAGGACATGGCAATCCACTCCCAAGGCAATCCCGAAATAATCAGCCATTAAAAACCCTGTGAGGGTCCCTATGAGTCAGACACGACTCTACGGCACCTAACAACATAGTAGTCAATTTACTGCTTTTTACCCTTATCATTCTCTTTTGGCTGTGATCTAATTTCAGTAGAGTTGTCTTTCCTCAGCTCAGTTCGCAGTGTCTAGGGAAGGTGTCTAGGTGACATACATCTCTATTCCTCCTCAGTATACAGTACAATGGTAGCTATATAGACAGTAGAAAATGAGCAAATCTGTTGAATAAGTAATGACTTAGAATAATGTGGGTATTTCCCAGAAAATCAGGGACCAGAGCTATAGTGGCAACCTATTGAAGGTGCCATGTATTGTGGAACATGAATGCTCATAAATAGGACCCTCTGCCGTACCCACAACTGCAGGGTAGATTTGAGAGAGTCCAAGACTACATTGAACCTACAGGTCTGAATAAGGACTATCAAAGTTCCAAAAGTCATTTCCTGGAGGCTTCTTTGTACTTCAGTCAGTGTTTAACTTTGCATGTTAATGCTGTCTTTTGGCCATCTTCTCCTCATCTCAATGTATCTTGGCTGTGGGACACAAACACCCAGCAATCACTGTGGTACAGACTCCTTGGATAATTATTGATCTCTGTGCCATGTACACCTACACATTTATGCCAACTTCAAAGAATAAGTAATTGGTAGTTAGATGAGGGGCTGGGTAGAAAAGAAAGGATGAGTAGGTAAGTGGAGGTGTGAGAACGAGTAATTAGGTTAGTAAGTAGGTGACCTGAAAAGGAAATCTGTGGAGTGAATAACGAGATACTAGTGAAACTAGTTAGTTTGGTTATTTAGATTAATGGTAACAAATAGTATGGAGAGTCGAAAAGAGCAAATTGTCTTCAAGCTTTTTCATTTTGACTTTGGAATGTACCATATAATCTTTTTAACTACAGAGGCAAAATAACCATCCTAATTGTTTTATTTAGGCTTATATTAAAATTATCTTCATAGTGTGGGGTGACATTGGTTTCAATAACTTTCAAAAGGTAACTTCAGCAATCCCCATATATACAATTGAAATTAAACAGTGTAATTAAATTTATTTTTCTATGTAGTTAGTTCCTGATTATCTCTGGGCAGGATGTTCATATTCTAGAATTTTTTATACATAGTCATATATACTAATTAGACATAATTACTCAATATAGTAATTTTTCTATGAAAAAAATGTATTCTTTGAGTCTTATTTATAACTTAAAGTTTAGATTTTATTTTAGGAAATACCCCATTCATGATTTAAAGTTAATATTTGTTTTAGTGCCAGGACCTTGCATACCCTAGGCAAGCACTCTGCCACTGACCTACATCTTCAGTCCTTTTTAATTTTTATTTTGAAACCGGGTCTTACTAAATTGCCCAGGCTGGCCTTGAACTCACTGTGTAGCCCAGGAAGGCCTTTAACTTAGAATCCTCCTACCTTAGCCTCCCAAGCAACTGGGACTACAGGCGTTTACCACCACACCCTGCCTTGTTTTATTTTTAATTATTTTTTTATCATTCCTAGTACACTGCATAGTTTACTTTTTTCATTTGCCATATTTATTTGAAATAGATACACGAATCTTTCAAATCTTTAAATTTTAAAAATGATTCACATTGAGTCAGGAAACTTGTTATAATTATTATTATGAAGGAATGGTAAGGTGAATATTTTTTGATAGCCAGCAAATCCCAGCTGCTTATGATTGGTTATTTTGATAACTATTAAAAAACAAACAGCCTGCTATATTTTTTCTTTTTAGTTTTATCAAAGTTGGGAATTGAACCCATGGCTGTGCACCTGCTAGGCAAGTGTACTCCCACGGAGCTACATCTCCAGCCCTTGTGTTTTTGAGATAGGGTCTCACTAGCCCAGGCTGGCTTGGAATTCCTGATGTTCTTGCCTTGGCGTCCTGAATGTTGGGTTACAGGCGTGTACCGCCATACCTGGCTCTGTTTATTTTTAGAAACATTGCTTAAAACATTATATTTGGGCTGGAGTTGTAGCCTAGGGCCTATCTCCCAAGTACTGCAAAAAAACTAGTCTGTTCATTAAAGTTATAAATTATATTCAGTTTTCTTTGACTTTATTATCTTAAATTAAATATATTTTGCAAAAGAGTATGTGTATGAACCAAAAGTATTTTAAACAAATATTTCTTGAGGCACTAGGAATTAAAAGATGAAATATGATTCTTACCCTGAAAGAGCTATTAAGCCAGAAAGATTGATAAATCGCATACTAGCACTATGAGCGAAGGACTAATAAAAAATTGTAATTGGTTTTCATGACCTTGACTGGCCTAGAGCTAGTAATTTCTCGTTTCTCATGGCAGAGAATTTTTAATATTCTTCCCTCTGAAGGGGCTTAGTGAGTCAGGATTGCAACAAAAGAAAATTTAACAGCCCCACTGCTGCCTCTCAAGATAAGAACCGTAATAGAGAAGGCTGCCTGCCCGAGCTGTGTAGCCTAGCTGATGTGTGTGAAGCTGGTCTGGGGCTAAGGGTAGAGAGAATATGCTGTTGCAAGAATTTAGGTTAGAGTGTTAGGATATAACTTCCAATAAATACAACTTCTATGAATTAGCATCATCACAGCTCCAAGCCCTGAGGAAAATAATTAAGGTCATTTACAGGTGGTTAATTCAGCTGTTAGCTGTTATCTGGAAAGAAGCTGTGGGTCATCTTTGCTTGCCAGTTCATTCACTTCTTATTTTTAGGTTATGTTAATTCCTCCTCTGGGTTCACCTTTTCCCTCTAGCAGTTCTGATCTTTTAGTAAAACTTGAGTTTGCACTTCTACTGAACATAACCAATCTCCTAGACTCCCAGAAGCAATATCACAATTCTTCTATTGCTATTCTTCCCCTCCCTGAACTTAACCCTGTTGCCCAAAACTTTCTTGAATGAGAAAGGTATCCATACTTAGCATAGCTCCAAATCTGTCAGCCTTAGTTAATCTTACCTTTCATCTTTCTGTAGGGAATAGGACCTTAATTCTGAACATGAGTTGCTTGTCTCCCCTTTTCTGTTGGCCATGTCAGATGATTCTATATTCTTGTTGACTCATAACGACACTGTATACAGTAGAATGAAACATTCCCTGATGCTGTGCCATGCACATCGTCTTTTTTATGTTTAAGCCCATTGTTACAGCCACTACATCAATCCACCTTGTTGAGGGTCTTCCTTTTTTTTTCAGTGGTATCCAGCCACTCTGGATGTCCTTCTTCAGGGATTGGTCGCTCCTGACAACGTGGCCAAAATATTTAAGATGCAGTCTAGCCATCCTTGTTTCCAAGGAGCACTCTGGTAGTACTTCTTCTAGGACAGGTCTGTTGGTTCTTCTGGCAGTCCATGGTATATTCAATATATCCATGGTATATTCTCCAGCACTATAAGTCAAAAGCATCAATTCTTCTCCTGTCTCCCTTATGCAGCATCCAGCTTTTACAAGCATATGATGTGACTGAAAATAACCATGGCATGAGTCAGGTGCACCTTCGTCTTCAATGTGACCTCTTTACTTTTCAATACGCTAAAGAGATCTTTTGCAACAGCTGTTCCCAGTGCAATGCAGTGTGTCTATAGCATTAAGGAAATGACTCTAAATAATGAAAAGTTGGTTACTGCTTTCTCATTGTTGGTTTCTCAAACATTTCACTTACTGAGGCATTTTCTCTTTCCTTTTTTAAATTTTTAAAAATTTTTATTTCATTTATTTATTTATTTTATTTTATTTAATTGTAGTACGGGGAGTTTGAACCCTTGGGCCTCATGCATGTTAGGTAAGTGCTCTACCACTAAGCTACACCTCTAGTCTCCCACCCCCTTTTTAATTATTTTCTATTTTGGGGACAGGATCTGGTTAGGTTGCTCAGGCTGCCACTGGCCTTAAACTCATGTCCTGCCTTGGCTTCCCAGGGCTGCTAGGATTACAGCTATGTGCCACAGGGATGGCTTACTGAGGCATTTTCATGAAACTTACTAGTGAAATTTTCTTGTGTGTTGTGATACCCTCTTCAAAATAAACTCTCCTGTGCCAGGTACACCCCCTGCAGTTACCGAGGAATGGAGGAGAGACTACCTCAGGGCAGCATGTCCCGACTGACGGATCACTCCAGGCACAGTAGTTCTCATCGGCTCAACGAACAGTCGAGACACAGCAGCATCAGAGATCTCAGTAGCAACCCTATGACTCACATCACACATGGCACTAGCATGAATCGAGTTATTGAAGAGGATGGGACCAGTGCTTGACTTGTCTTGGCTAAGGTGAAAACGCGTGCTGTTGCAAAAGCAGGTTGTGTTCTTTGCCTTCCCATGACTGATTGTCGTCACTGTCATCCTGCTTTCAGTTAGGTGCAGAGTGTGTCCACTGGCAAAGTAGATTTTTGCTTTTTATGTCACATCAAACTGGAACATCAAGACACCCAAAACACTAAGAGTTATATCATCACAAAAGTAATTCTGAGTTGTAAAGAGATAATTATTTGTCTGGTAAGCATTTTTATAAACCCACTTATTTTATATTTAGAAAATCCTAAATGTGTGGTGACAGCTTTGTAGTGAACTTTCATATAATATGAACTAGTTGTGAGATAACATTCTGGTAGCTCTGTTCATAAAACAAAGTTTCAGAGTTAAATTTTCTATGCAACGTTATTTCTCAGATGAATAGTAGGACTTTGTAGTTTTATTTCCACTAAGTGAAAAAAGAACTGTTTTTAAACTGTTGAGACTTTGATAAATCAGCAAGGGTATTTTAGCTAACAGAATATAAGGGCAGCAGAGGAGTCTGATTATCTATGGCAGGTTCTCTCAGAATTTTATTAAAATAATCATCCAGAGAGATTCAGGATTTGGATTAGCAGTGGAATAAAAGAAGAAATGGGCATTTTCCCCCTGTAATTATGTTGTTTTTATTACTTTTGTAAATATCACTTTTACTGGCTGTGTTTTTATAATATCCACCTGCATGCTGGAAAATTTCTTAATTTGTAGTCATCTTTTCCCAGGTAATAATACTGATTCTTAGAGAACTTCATGTTCAGATCCGTTCTGTGGAGGCATGTAGTAAGATAAGCATCACACATTATAAGGTTTTTTGTAATAACTACAGTTACAAAATGGCAAAATATTTTCTCTGTACTCACTGTTGTATTTTTCTATAGTGAGATGTGATCTTGCCAAAGTCACCAAACCTTGGTATCCAGGCCCCTCCTATAGTGAGCTGATTGTCTGCACTTGCGTTGCCCAGTAGCCAGTTGGCTATAGCTTTTGCCCCACATCCCTGTTTTCAGTTTCTGGATCATTGTTGTTTACAGCTGAAATATATATAATCTAAGTCCAAAGTGGTGATAAATTTGGGTATTTGAAAATCATTGTAGCTAAATGGAGCATGACTAGTCTTGGTATGAATCTTTTAATCTTAAAAATATCAAGTCGAAAATGTTTGACATTTTTATCTTTTAATATTTAAATAATTTATGATACAAACTGTGAATTTTATTAGGCATGAAATTGATCAGAAGGGAAAGAAAAATTCTGGAAAATGCTGGATGTGCTAGATAGAAAACACAAGTGATCCTCAACCCTGACTGCAACTAAGAATCATTTGGGGAACTTCTGATATCAACTTTTCTCTCATTCAGATGAGAATTGCTAGTGGTTTTGTTTGTTTGTTTGTGTAAACTTTCCTTCCAGGTGATTCTAACTTGCATCCAGGCTGAAAATTCATTGTTTTAAACTCACTTGCCCTGATGATCATCTGATGGCATCACATCACATGAAGATCTAGTCAGGAGTGTCCAACATATTGGCTTCCCTGGGCCACATCAAGTAAAGAGGAATTATCTTTGGCCACACATAAATTATATAGTATAGTCAGTGCATATATGTAAGAGGTGGGGCCACAAAGAAAAATGCTAAAAAACACATGGTGTTAAAAGATTTTGTGAGACCTCATTATTAGCTGTCATGGGCCACATGCAACCCTTAGGCCATGGGTTGGCCATGCCTAAAGCTGGATTCAATGATAGGCTCTTACATCATTAGCTAATATATACTTCTTTTCCACTTTATTATCCATTATAAAATTCAGAACTTTCAGCTCCATTCCTAGAGAGTCTTATCAATAAATTGAAAGTAGTAGAACTTTAAAATCTGCATTTATAAAAATACCACAGGTGATTCTTATGCAGGATTCTTAATCCAATAATCACACATAGAAAAATGTTCTAGATTCTAGAGAGGACTGGCTCTGCCATATGCTAGTTTTTTGCCTTTAACAGCTCAACCTCTCTGAATCTAGATCCCCTTGTTTGAAAATGAGGATTGAAGATAAGTATCTACTCTACCTACCTCACAAAATTGTCAAATTAAGATCAAATGAAAATAACCATATGAAATTCTTTGAAAACTATAAAGCATTATGAAATATAAAGGATTATTGAGGATTTAAGAGATTTGGGGACTACTATAGTACATTCCTTTTTTTTTTTTTTTTTTTTTTGCAGTACTAGGGGTTGAACCCAGGACGCTGCACTGGCATTCTTTGCAAGTGCGGGACTACTGAGCTGCACTCCCAGCCCATTTTTTTTTTTACTTTCCTTTTTTTTTTTTCTTTTTCTTTTAAGACAGGGTCTCGCTAACTTATGCAGACTGCCTCTGGTCTCAAACTCCTGCCTCCACCTCCACAGTCGCTGGGATTACAGGCATGTGCCACCATGCCCAGCTTATAGTACATTTCTTGACATGTGTCTAATTCATGTGTACATTTCTCTCACTCTTTAAAACAGAAAGGTACCAAAAAATTAGGTGTTAAAAAAGAAACTTTCATTGATGCAACAGTTTTCAGATAGTCATAATTTATTTGTATATCATGTTGTTTTCTTTCATATATCTTATATAAATTACTAATTCTTCATAAGATCCATTTGAACACGTAGCCTTCTTTTTTATGTGGCAGTACAAGGGGTTTAACCTGAGGGCCTTGTGCATGCTGAGCAAGTGCTATACTACTGAGCTGCACCCCCAGCCCCATTTTTATTTTATTTTAAGGCCATGTCTCCTTAAGTTGCACAGACTGCCTCTGGCCTTGAACTCCCAGTCCTCCTGCCTCAACCTCCCAAATTGCTGGGATTATAGGCATGCACCACAGCACTCAGCCCACAGTGTTTTTATTTTTTTCCCCCGCTGTCCTCATGTCTTTCTCCTTGGAACTGGAGTTACCACACAAATAGGAGAGGTCTGAATTCTCTCATAAGTGGCAGGTAGTTAACAAACCCTTCCTCTGAAGGCCCAAGTTATAACTCATCTATAAATAAAGCAATAATTCTTGTAGCTTTTGTCTGAGAATCCTGAGAACAGCATGGGCAAACCAAAACAAACATCCACAAACAAAAATTAGTTAAAATAGAAGATACCATTTGAGCTCAAAAATGTTGCCATCTATCACCATCTGCATTATATTACCAGTTGCCAAAATGTTGATTGGTTTTCTTACGCAAGTGGGCCAAGTATAGACAGTTAAGTGAATATTGATTGCTATGAATATCTTGACTTTATGCTTCCATATATTATGCATTTATTTATATCTTCTCTGTTAAACTAATTACTGGTATATATGTGACTGCTGTATTGACCTTTCAGTTACTTTGAGTATGTATTTTAATTTTGTTCCATAGAATTTACATAATATTAATCCATTGTTTTAAATAACAGTATTTAATTTGGGCCATGTTATTTATCAAATCCTTCCAATTAAGAATTTCTTCCTTTTGAAGAGATCACTGAAGAACTATAACAAAATAGCAATTTCATATCTCAACTTGCTTAAACCAACCTGAACAGGACTGGACAGTTTTCTTACTATACATTTAATTTGTATCATGACTGGCATATGCTAGGATTTAGTATTTTATTTGTTCGGTTGACAACTGAGAAACTAATAGTTCTCTCTAACATGTTAATATACTATCAAAAGGTTTTTGAGAAGTACTTTGATTTCAACACTATTATTTTACTCAGTAATTAGGCAAAAGATCCAAGACAATATTAAGCTCAAAACAATGTGTTTCAAAGAACAAGGGATTAGTAACTCAGTGACTAGCACAAGGCTTAGCACATATTAAGTTTTTCAATAAATATTTAAAGTAATGAAAAACTCATGCCACTTAACTTCCTTTTACCCTACCATCAAGTCTCAGGGTAAAAAAATTTGAAAGATCGAAATTTAAACTAAGTCAAATGAATAAAAAATACATAAATTACACCAAATGAAATTTATTTCTTAAGAGTAACAGTCCATGTTACTATTTTAAATAAATATACATACAAACACATGCTAACCCGTTTAACTAGTTTTTAAAAGTAAACAGTGACTCTTAGAAATAAGTAATTGATGGAGAGCTGAGGGTGTAGAAAACTCTAGCAGGCCTGAGGCCCTGGGTTCAATCTCCAGCACCACAAAATAAAGAAAATAAAGGAAAGAAAAGAAAAAAAAAAGTAATTAGGCTCCTATTAGTCTTATGCTAAGTTAGATCTCTGGGCTGCAGTGCAGCTCAGTTAGCAGATAGCTCCTATCCACTCTCTGAGGACCGGGGTTCAATCCCCAGCACCACAAAAACAGGAGGATGTGGTAATCCATTCTCACAGCAATCCTGAAACCATCAGCCATTGAAAACCCTGTGAGGGTCGATGGTCAGACCCAACTTGACATAACAACAGGTGAGAGCTGTGTGCTAGCTGAGTAAATATTCAAACAAACCCTTTTCTTTTTCTGCTTCTTAGAGCAGATTTATAAAAATTCTAAGACTCTCTTCAACTAAAAAATTTTACTGCATTTTAACCTACCTCATTAGTATGTAATCATAGCTGGACATAGCTAAAATTATACCATCTTAGTTTAGGCCATATCCCCATGAAATAAAAGGAAGTACTAAATTTTTTTCCATAATAGATCATTGGCTACAGCTTAGGAGACATTAATATACTAAAATTACAGTATGATTTTTATACTGTTTTTTGACATGCCAAAGATTATGTTTAATGCTATCATAGTTGGATGACTAATGAAAATTCTACTGGGCTTGGAATTCAGAGACCCATAATTATGATGTCAGCAGGACTGGTCATTTCTCTTAGTTTCAATTTCTTCAATACAAAATTCTTGGCCCTAGCCAGCCTTCCCGGACATTATGAGGATCCCCTGAGAAAATATGTCTGACAGTGCTCTGTAACCTGTGAATTGCTGTACTGATGCTATTTCTGTTAGAACTGGGGAGTTGTCCAAAACAAGGATATGGTGTTCAGTGATATTTATTTTTAGCAATAACAAAATAGGCAATTAGACCAGTATTCATTTGATATAATCCTTAAATCATTTCGCCAGTTGACTTTTAAAGAGAGATTCTTCATCAAGAACAGCTGTTCTCTTCAGTTTGATGTATGTTCCACCAGAGTACATGCTCAAATTTCATATGGTTGATTTTGTAGGTCACTTCCAGTAGAAATTTGGGTATCTCTGCAACATTTTTCCTTTTATATGAAATAATTATAAGAAAATTATAGAGGAATGGAGGCCCTGTAACTTTTTTTTTCTTTGAGGCTCATTTTTTATGTACCTAATTCTTTCGGATTGAGGTTTGAAAAGGTGATTACTATAACTTGCTGGTTTTCATCATAGCAACACTTTAAATTTTAAGTCATAACACTAGATGAATTATTTGTATATATGTATATGAATTTTTTTAAACCTGTTTAAGGAAATTTTTGTCTGTTCTAACACACACACACACAAAGGAGATAGCATTTTTATAGAATCTACAGAGGAACTCATGATTCTTTTATGACTTTTTATAACCAATTAAATAGGAAAAAGATGTTTACATTTAATTTAACTGTGTTTCCTATTAGCTATATAATTTTTTACATTATTCTTATATAGGTCTGATATATTTTATATGACAAATTATATCTGTTCATAGTTTAATTCTCTTTTTATTTTTTGGGGGGGTTTGTGTTGTTTTTCCAGCTATATGAGTTGGAAAAGGCATGGGAAGATTATCCTCTTCCCATCTGACTGTAATTGACCTCCTGGGTTTTTTTTAATTCCGTTTTAATCCTGTTCTTCTTTAATAATTAAATTGTTATAGGATTATACTTTTCTCTCAGGATCCAAATCTAGGAGAGAAAATATTAAAGTCTATCCAGAGCTAGCCATCTTGGTAGACATTCCTATTTGATTGACTTACAAAGAGTTTTGTATAAGTTAATAAGGATATTTCTTACTCTGTAATCTCTAATTAGAAAGGAATACTTTGTTGCTATAAAAGTAAAGTTTTCTCTAATATTATAGTCAAATCCCAAACCAGTACAACATTGCTTCCAATACGATAGAGTAATTCAATCTGTTTAAATGCATTTAAGGATACTATCTGTAAGATTTTTTTTAATCACGTGTTTTAGGAAATCTGTTGTCATTTCATAGACATTTTTGTTGATGTGAGAGTATTGTTCATAATTTAGTCTCATTTTATTGGCCACTGTATCAGTTTTCCTTAATAGAGAAAGAAGTTTTTTACCTTGTAAAAATTCAAAATTTAAAGATTCAGAGTTCTATTATTCTGCTAGGCATTTTTAATTTTTTTCAAGCTCATTGTGTTATATTTCCTGAAGTAAAACGAATTACTTTATTACTATCATAGCCTTAAGGTTTGTGTTTGCAAGTCAGTTTATACATGCTCACTTGCAAATTTTTTTGTATTTTGCTTGTTAACTTTAACTTACAGCTTAATAGTTTCTATTTTCTAAATTGATAGGGTTATTTTTAATAACTAATAAAGATACGTTATTTTCTTTTTAAAATATCCCAAGATTTTGAGTCAGGTACCCTGCTATCTAGTCTTGCCTCTTTTATCATTGAGTTGTATAAGTTTGGAGAAAGCATTTTACGTCTCAGGCCTCCATTTCCTCAACTGTAAGTGAAGGGAATAAAGGGATTAGATTAGGTCCTTCCTCAAATACCACGCAGATGCCATTTAGTTCTTTCTTGACCATTTTATAATCATTGCTTTGGGCTCACTTTGTTCTTCTCATTCTTCCAATGAACTTATTATTTGTGCAATTTAAACTTAATTTTTTTTCCTAGGACTAGAGGGATTGAACCTAGGGCCTCATGCATGTTAGGCAAGCACTCTGTCACTGTCCTAAACCTCCAACTCCTTTTTTATTTTGTATTTTGAGACAGAGTCTCATTAAGTTGCTCCGGCTGCCTCTGTCCTCAAACCTGCAATCCTCCCGCCTCAGCCTCCCAAATTACTGGGATTACAAACATGCATAGAGGCACTTGACTTTAAACTTAAATTAATAGGATTCAGATATGTATTGACTTTGTTTTCCATGCATAATTTTGGGGTTTTGTTTTGTTTTGTTTGAGGAGTGTTGGTGTGCTAGGGATGGGACCCAGGGCCTTCCATATGCTAGGCAAGTACTCTACCACTGAGCTACATCCTCAGCTTTTGGTGTTTTTGTGACATGGTTGTTGTGACAGGTTGCTCACCTGATCTTGAACTTGCTATGTAGCCCAGGCTGTCCTTGACCTCGATCCTTCTGCCTCTGCTTCTCAAGTGCTGGGATTACAGACCCATCACAGCCATGGGAGAAGGGCCTGGCAATCCACTCCCAAGACAATCCCAAAGCACTCAGCCATTGAAAACCCTATGAGGGTTGCTATGAGTCGGATACCGATTCCACGGCACCTAACAACAACAACAACAACACAGCTGGCACTTAAGTAATTTTAAAAGAAGCAAATTGAGTCAGGCATGGTGGCGCATGCCTATAATCCCAATGGCTTGGGAGGTGGAGGCAGGAGGATCGTAAGTTCAAGACCAGAGGCAGTCTGGGTAATTTAGCGAGACCCTGTCTCAAAAAGTAAAAAATGGGCTGGGGGTGCAGCTCAGTGGTCCAGCACTTGCAGAGCATGCAAGCGTGAGGCCCTGGGTCCAACCCCCAGTAACGCAAAAAAAAAAAAAAAAAAAAAAAGAAGCAGCAAATTATATTAAAAATAATAAAAGTGAAAGAAGAGTTATAAATAATGGACATGAGTTTTTTTAATTGGGAAAATATTCCTAAGAACCTACGTAAGTACATCAAATCGATATACAGAAAATAATGACATAAAATTTTGTGATCTTTGTTTTCTTAAATATGAATGTAGCTAATTAGCCAAAATGTTATACACAATATATTCATTGGGGCAGGGGGTATAGCTCAGTGGTAGGGTGCTTGCCTAACATATACAAAGCCCTGGGTTCCAGACCCAACACTGAAAAATAAAAATGTATTCAAGATGTAATTAGTGAACAGTGATAACACTGGCCCATTTGGCTAATTAAAAGGCCGCCAAGTTTTACCAACATTAAAATAATTATATACCCTAAACTTATAGGGGCTGGGTTTTGGCTCAGTTGGTAGGGTGCTGCTTTGCATTCTCTGAGGCCTTGGATTCAATCCCCAAAACCACAAAAATGGAAGAAGCACACGGAATCCACTCCTGAAGCAATCCTGAAATAGTCAGCCATAGAAGACCCCATGAATAGCAGAGAAGCACTAGTGCCAGGCATGGTACAGTGCCAGGGAGTGTTTCCTTCTGTTCTACATAGGGTTGCTATGAGTTGGGCCTGACTTGATGGCATCTAACCGCAACAAAAGAACTTAGAGTAGTTGATTGATGAAATTTTTCTGTTCAATAATTACTTTTTAAAGGAAGTTGCAGTTTATTTTTGTTTTTGTCTTTTTGAGATTTTGGGGACAGGATCTCACTGTGTAGCCGAGGCTGGCCTCGGACTCATGTCAATCCTCCTGCCTCAGTCTCCTGAGTGCTGGGATTACAGGCATGTGCCACCGTACCTAGCTCAGTAATTATTCTTAAACTGCATTCTTAGATTCATTAAATAAATATAGTTGCTAGAGTGCCATGGGCAAGTCAATATCCTGTTTTAAAATATTGCTGGAGATAATGTGGTTTGTTGTTTTTAATTTTTTCTGGCTATGCAGAAAGTACTTCCATGAAAGCTCCTTGTTTATCATCTAATAAAATGTAGAGACTCCATTAGTTCCATCCGTTTAGCAGGGTTCTGTTGTGGATTAACTGTGTTCTCTGAGAACCAGGCCGAGGAGGTCCTTGTTACTTGTAGAGACCATTGTCTTTGCTGCGATTGTCCATGTCAGCTCATTTCGATTTCTTAAACACTATTGTCTATAGATGTACAATGTAGGTATTGGATTTGGGGTCTGATGCATAGAGAATAGTGGAAAATTTATATAGGAAGGTGTACTGGGTACTAGTGTGACCTCTTTAACTCCACGTGATTCCTTATCTTAGATTATTTCATTGACTTCCAGAAATTAAATATTTGGATTTTCTTATTTAAAGACGCCAACATAGTCATTGGTCACAACAGTGGTCCCATAAGATTTTATCACTGAGTAACATTGTAGCTGTGTCAGTTTGTATTTTTACTCTATAATATTACCACAATGACCAAATGACTTAGCACATTTCTTAAAACGTGCCCCTGTCATTTAGCAACATGTGAGTATATTATGTTATTTTGATTGCCTCTTAAAAACAACATATTTATTTCAGTTTTCTGACTCTCTCTGTCACATTCGTTAAATTTGAATTTGAAGTCCAATTTTATTGAATATTTTCTGAGTTTTGATAATGGAAAATTCTGTAAGAAAAGTCAATCGTAGAGTGATTTATATTTATTCATCCACTATTTTCCTGTTGGTCTTGCTACTCCTCCTGTCCTCAGTTTTGTAAAGGAAATTGACAATTATCTTTCCTTAGCCCTACTTCAGGTAATTTTTCCCTAAACTAATCTTGTTAGCAGAAACATTTAATGTTAAATAATTGTTCATCCCTGAGACGAGATCAACATAGTTCTTTACATTGAGCTGAGGTCAGTATGTAATTGAAAGTGTGTTTTCTTTGTATGTGAACTTAAAATTTTAAAAACCATAAGGGGACTCTCCAGTGTGAAGACATTAATCTGGAAGTTCTCTAGTCACCAGGTGCTATTTCTACCCTAGCTGTGAGTTAGACGATACATGAATTCTTTATCATTTATCTTTTTGTAGTATCTCACCTCTCAAATCATGCCATTTCATGTCGTTAACACCAACCTCAAACTGCTTTTCTTCTTGTATTTTCAGTTGCCAAATTTTGCTTTATTTTCCCACTGAAGTTTAAAAATATTGTACACATGAAGGAGTGTTTGTAGTTTAGACATTTACTTTGTTGTGATAAGCCTACCACTACCACCATCCCTTAGCCTATCCCCAAAAGAAAAGTTTGACAACTCCAAAGCTGTTAAATTGGCTTATTTTGTTATTTGAAAGCACTAGGGAAGCTGGTTCTTCAAAATTAAAAATTTTAAATCAAGAAAATTCTTTTCAATATTTTAGTCTCATAGTTTGGTGGGTTATGTACGTGAATATGTCTACAATTAAAAGTAATTATTATTTCACTTTCTGTGTTATGTAATACCAAAAGCTCATGTATATTGAATGTGAGCTGGGTTTTGAGCCTTTTTTGTGTCTTATTAGCATCGTACGTTGCATCTGTTAGATTATCCTGGTCCTCTCAGCAGACAACTCTCCTGTAGATCAGCTGTTCTAAGAATCAGGCCAGTTAGGTTTGGTACATGGACAATATTGGGTAGTTTCTGAACTATGTGAAATTGCTGGTTTTGTATGTCAAAAATAACCAAATGTTAGCAACCTCATAACATATATTGAAGATATAAGCAAACAAAAGATCTTTTAGAACGGATGTATTAACCTGTCACCTCAGCTCTTCTTATCAACCAGTTAGAGGCTTTTGAAGGAGACTGTAGAAAACTACAAAGTCTTCTGAAGAAAATTCTGCTTTTGTCTTATTGCTTAATTCCCCAGTTTTGAAAGATACCTTTCCTGTTTTGGGGAAACAATACAAATAATTTCAGGGAAAACATACATTACATAAACCTTTAATTAAGTCTGTGTGTAGTTTTCAAGCTTCTATAAATTGAGATATTATATTATCAAAGGATTAGTCTATAAATATCATTTAGAGGCAAAATAATTTCCCCCTTCAGATCTAATATGGACTCACATTTTGCTAACTATAGAATTTTATCCTCTTGGTGGCAGTGGTGGTGGTGGTGGTGGTGGTGGTGGTTGTTGTTGTTAGGTGCCATTGAGTCATGTCCAACTCATAGCAACCTTCAGAGTTTTCAATGGCTGATTGTTTCCTGATTGTTTTGGGAGTGGACTGTCACATCCTTCTCCCATTTTTGTGGTGCTGGGAATTGAACCCAGGTTCTTACATAGTCAACAAATTTGCCATAAAACACCATTTAAACATTTTCTTTATATCTATTGCTCAGGTTATAAGAATAAAAGTATATGAATATAAAAATACATATAAAATATGGAACTTCTATACAGGAGCCCCCCAATTTTTATTATCTAAAAAGTTATAAATTAGGTTTTTCCAAACTCAGACTACATCTCTCTATATAAGTTATACTGTTATGAGTAACAATAATGACAGTTTAGCCAGCAAAAGCTAATCTAGTATATAGTACTCACTAGAATTGTTCTAGGTGTCTTAGTTTTAGATAAGTTTGTTTCTGTTTTTGTTTTCTTGAGGTACTAGGGGGCTGAACCTAGGGCCTTGCACATATTTTGCAAGGGCTCTACCACTGAGCTGGATCTCCAAGCTTTTAAACATTTTTTTTTTAATCTTGAGACAGGGTCTTGCTCAGTTATACAGGCTGCCTCTGGCCTCGAACTCGCAATCCTCCTGCCTCTACCTCCTGAGTCACTGGGATTACAGGTGACTCAGCTTAGATAAGTTTTTATACTATAGAAAGCTAACTGTGATCTCGATAGTTGCTTAGTACACTTCTTCCTAGGTGATACACTCATAATACCCTGAGCCCTGCCCACATACTTAATTAACTCTATCTGACCTGTTCCTCAAATACTACATCCCCCCCACAAATCTTTCTGCCTGCCTGTGTCCCCAGTTGTTATTAATACTTCGAGGTATCTCTTAAATGTTAGGAAGAAAAAAATTGCTTTAACCAATACATATTAAAGTATTAGTAACTATAGCCCCTTTATCTCACTTAGAGAGAAATCTGCATTAAGAACAAACAGGTTGGTGTTAGCACAGATTAATGTGAAGTAAAAGGTTAAACTCTGAAACAAAAGTGGAAATTGTTTTGTTAGTGGTTCTCTTTTAAGGCAGGAAATCTGAAGGGACCTCACTTGGAAATCTGCCGCTCTTCCTTGAAGCCATGTAATGTTTCAAAGTGCTGTGACCTTTTCAGTGACTTTGAAGAAGGGAACCAGTCATTATTTTTATGGGTCTTAGGAAGTCAGGGCCACTGACCCTGTTTTTCTTCTTCAGTCAAGGCATTGTGTGGAGCATCCTAGATCTCCCTCACCCCTGTCCTAAGAGCATCTTTGTTTCCAGCTCATTCTGCCCCACCACACTTCAGTCTACCTTCCAGCTTTGGGCACTGATATGAAATGTACAGATGAACTCTGTCCATGCTTGTTCAAAAAGTCTTTCCCTATTTTACTGTTATGAACAATTTTTCAGGAGATACAAAGGTAGAAAAGATACCCCCTTTTTTCATTTCATTTTTTTCTTTCTTTCTTTCTTTCTTTTTTTTTTTTTTTTTGGTACTTAGGGGTTGAACCCAGGGCCTCGCGCATACTTTACAAGTGCTCTACTACTGAGCTGCACCCCCAACCCATTTTTTACTTTTTATTTTGAGTCAGGGTCTCACTACGTTGCATAGGCCGCCTCTGGCCTCGACCTCGTGATCCTCCTGCCTCTGCCTCTCGAGTCACTGGGATTATAGGCATGTATCACTGTGCCCAGTCCTTTCTCATTCTAAAACATTATTTCTAAACAGCTGGCATTTAGCAATTTAGTTTTTAACACTCTACTATGAATTGTTGAGATGATTCTAAATTGATTATAAACTTTAACCTTACCTTATCATAATAAACATCTAGTTAGAAAATGTTTACACTGAAAATTTGTATTTTGTGGCATTAGTTCTTCATGTTTCTCTTTTGAATGCTCATCAGAATTGTTCTTTTGTTTCCAGATGAGTGGAAAAGTCACTGTTGTTGAGATGTGTACAAGGCAAGTGCACCCAGTTAGAGCGTGGACTGTATTTTCACATTAGCTGGATGTGCTCTGCACTCTGCTCTTGTAGATTTATTTTGTTTACAGTAGACTGACGTCAGTTTTTGTAAATGTTTTTTCTTAGCACTTTAACTGTGAGTGTACAAATGATTTTAAATGTAGTGGTTGTATATTTTGGTTATAAATTGGAAATTTTTAATAAAATTAAATAATTTGTTCTCTTTGCTGTCATCAGTACCTGATTGAATATAATTTTTTATTTCATCTTCCAGACCTGTATAATCTATTTAACATATTACACTGCTATTTTTAAATCAGGCTTCATATATTATATTCTTATAATATTCCTAAGTTTTTATTCATAATTGCATAGAAGTCATCATACTCTGGAATATAGAAATATCTGAACACTCACCATTCTATATCATATCCTTTTCTCTTGCACTGGTCAATATACACAACAACCATGTCTGTTCATTGTTATATCCTCAGTACATAACACTGCTAGGCACATAATACAGGCTTGTGAAATATCTGTTAAAAAATGAATACATTAAAGTATATCAGTTTTCCAATAAGAAATCTTAAATAAGGAAATAAATTATCAGATTATTTTCTTCATACATAGGAAGGCAGACAGAATTTAAACTACAAGTAGTAGTAGTAGTATAAATCTTGCCTGGATCAAGCAGTGCTGAGCTAGACAGGACCTTAGAGATCATATATATGGTCCAGCTACCCTCCCCGTGCAGAAATCCCTCCAGCCCAGTTTGTGTTAGCTCTGCTGTGCAGGGCCTTCCATTCTGTTTTGAGACAGCTCTACTTGTGATAAAAGGCTGTCCACACCTTGGTGCTGCTCTGCAGATCTACAACAATTCTTTCACAGGACTATTTTCTAGAAAGGTGGAGGGGTGGGAAATAAACCATCCTGCTTCCTCCAAACCTTTTCTGCAATCGAGATATGTCTAGTTCTCCGGTTCTCTTAAGACACCCTGTCAGACTCTAGTTGTTCCTCTCAAGTATACTCTAGTTATGACGAATATCCCTCTTAAAGTCTTCCCTAGTACTAAACACCCAGCTCCAAATGCTGTGCATTCAATGAAGAGTCCATGGTACACTGCATTCTGCTCACTCTTCTGTCTATGATAAACGTACCCAGGAACACTCTCCTTCCAATGATTTCAGGGTCTAGCTGTCTGTAAGATGAAGATGTGTACATATTTTCATCAGTTCAAGCACTAATGTTTGTTAACTAAAGTATTTCCCTAGGCACTGATGGATTGCCTACTGCATACGATGCAGTGAAACAAAATTCTTAATCTTCTGGCAGTTTATTTCTAAATAAACACATTTAATTAAGATTGGGAAATACCCTAATTTAGTGTATTCTGATTGTTAAATCTAAGGTGTTCACATCTGAAAGGAAGGGGGGAGGTGGTTCTGAGTGTTTCAGGTAACTCATTGATTAACTTCATAGACAAATGCTGATCACTAGCAGATTGAGTACTAATGATGTTTGAGTACACAGGCACCCATGCAGATAGTTTCTTCTTTGCAGAATGAAAGTGTTGGCTAAAATGAGAAAAAGGAAGGAAGAGAAAAGAAAAGAAAGAGAAAGTAAGTGCTGGCTAAGCTGCTATTGGCTCCTTTCCTCAAACAAAATATTATATGTAGTCTTAGTACATAAAACAGATAAAAACAGACTTCTGTTTAAAGGGAAAGCACAGTGCCTGGAATCCCGCTTACCTGGCTCGCAATCCTTATAGCCTTGAAACACCTTGGGAAAACTCGCAGCACAAAGTTGGCTCACTTTAAAACTTACTAAATTGTTCTATAACTTGACTGTGGCAGTGTGTACACGAAGCTACAGATGATAAAATTGCACAGAGGTGTATAGATATATACGTACACAAATGAATGCCTGTAAGAAGGATGAAATCTGGGCAAGAGAGATTGTATCTATGCCCTTCCTGGTTTTCATCTTGTATTATAGTTACCAAAAATGTTAACACTGGGAGAAACTGAATATAGATATTAAAACTATGTTTAAATCTACAATTATCTCAAAAAGGCTTTTATTTTCTTTTGTTTTTGGTTTTGTTTTGCCATACTTGGGGTTGAATCCCAGGCCTCATACATACTTTGCAAGTACACCACCAATTGGCTGCTCCCCCAGCCCATTTTTAAAGTTTTTATCTTGAGACAGAGTCTTGCCAAGTTACAAAGGCTGCCTCCAGCCTGTGATCTTCCTGCCTGCGTCCCCAGAATCACTGGGATTACAAGCATGGGCCACTGTGCCTGGCTTTGTTTTTTGGATTTTGAGACAAGATCTCACAATATAAGCCAGGCTGGGGTCAAACTCATGTTCCTCCTGTCTCAGCTCCCCAAGTGCTGGGATTGCAGGTGTGCAACACCATGCCTGACTCAACAAATTCTTTATTAAATTAAGTTGCTTTTAGGTCTGTTCTAAAATTCTATGAATAATGCCCCATTTATTTTCTAGCTGCCTTTTTCCTTCTGTTTTTATTTATTTATTTTTCTGTACTGAGGGATTTAAACCCAGGGTCTCATGCATGCTTTGCAAACATTCTACCACTGAGCTGCACCCCTGCCCCATTTTTTACTTTTATTTGAGACAGAGTCTCACTAAATTATGCAAGTTGCTCTGGCCTTGAATTTACAATCCTCCTGCCTCACAGTAACTGGGATTACAGGCATGCACCACCACATCTTGCTCCTGTTAATTTTTTAAAGTCTTGGTTTACCCAGGAATCCTTCAATTTTTATTTGACCCTCCTAATTTCTAACTGGAAATAAGACCCTACTAATGCACTTTATGTAAAGAAAGTAGTCCTCATATTTCTGCCTGTGCCCTATCCCCTACTTCTTCTAAATTTCCCAGAAGCAACAATTCAAAAATCAAACTGCTCCATACCGCCAACTCTGATTATGGCAGAATAACATCCGCCCACACTGGGATGTCTACTTTGAAGTTCCCAGAACCTTAACTCACCTTACCTGGAAAGGGGAATTTACAGATATGACAAAGGTCACAAATCTCGAAACAGGAAGACTGATTTAGAATCTCCATGTGGAGTTGATCTGATCATATGATTCCTTAAAACCAGAGAATTTTACTGGCTGTTGTCAAAGATGTGACACGGAAGGACTGAACCCTCTGTCCCCTACTTTAAAGATGGAGAAGGGGGCTGTGCACTAAGGAATGTGGCGGTGGCCTGTCAGAGCTGAAAGTGTCTTTCAGGTGATGGCCAACAAGAAAACAGGATCTCAGTCCTCCAGCTGCAAGGAGTGAAATTCTGCCAAGGACCAGAATGAGGACCAGAATGAGCAAGGGATGTAATCTTCCCCTTCAGTCTCCAGAGAGGAACTCCTGACATCGATTGTAGGCCAGTGAGACCTCTGTCGGACTGTCAAGCTGCAGAATGGTAAGATGATAAATTTGCTTAAACCCCAAATTTGGGGTAATTTGTTACAACAGTAGTAGAAAATGAATATACTAAGTCTCACACGTCCATGGCTGCAAAATGTAGGCAATGCACAAGGAGTAATGGAAAATGGCCCAAGGTATCCATTAAGAATCAGAATCATTCCAGAGAGCTGGCCCTATACCAGGAAGCAGACTGTTGATGGGGTGGAGACAGGATGGAGGTATTGAGAGTCAGTAAGAGCCATCAGTCTTTTGTGCCTTTCACCTGATTGCATCTCTTATTCTTCAACTGTTAACTGTTCTGTTTTTCCCATATCTCCTTCAGTCCATCCTACTTTCCTCCTCTAAAACTGCCCTTCATTTTTTCCTGCGAATATAATCAAGCATATGTTTTTATCAAGCCCACATTTCCACCAGCAAACCCGTCCATTTGTCAGAAGGTAATAAGGAGCAGGTCATGCCTTAAGGAAATGTTAAGATTTTGAAGTGTGCAGAGTATTTGAACAGTTAGGGAATGTAGCTCTATTGCCTGGTCTCTGAGTACTCCTGAGCCACATACACAAAAGAGAATTATGTGCAAACCCTCTTACTTAAAAAAAGAAAAGTAAAAAAAGAAAAAAAATTGAACAAAGTCAAGTGATTCAAATTATTTTGAAAATATTTTGCTTTGTGAGAGGGTAATGGGGGAGGTGAACATGAGCAATGTACAATGAAATGCATGTATGGAAGTGTCATAATGAGACACATTAAGTTGTACACTAGAATTACTAATAAATCTATTGGAGAAAAAAAGGAAAATATTTTGCTAAGGTGCTGGTGAGTCACCGTCGTCTCTTCCACAGCTGGAAAATTATGTTAAGTCTTCTTCACTATTTGTAAACGGCTCAAGTCCAAAAGTCCTACAGGGCTAATGGAAAGGCTTCATCAAGCTCAAATATTAGATGAGTAGCTGCGCAATAAAAAATACAGTGAAAGCATTTAAACACTTCACGTGAAGCGAATCAACGAAGCATGTATATTTTTATTTTAGGAAGATTTTGACACCAGACTTGTTAGAAAAGTGTTTGCTAAATATAAGAAATAAATCCACGCACTGTATCTGTGGGGAGCTTCTGGTCTCCCATATGTCCAGTGGCCAGAAGGAGGGAAGTCGTTCTCTGGCAACAGATTGGGCCCGGTTGTGCCAGTTTAAAGGAACTGTTGGTAGCAGCCCCCAGGGCAGAGATGATGCACGTGCCCCTCAACCCTCTGTTGAGTAGAGTTGAAATGAACCCCCGCCGTAATGACGAGGATAAATCCCTGGTATTCTCAGTGTGATGGTAAGCATTTCTGAAAATTCCCAAGATTGTGTGAGCCATGTGGCGGCTAGAAATTGGTTTATTTCTGGAGCCATTGCTACAGCAGTAAAACTAATTAGCAAATCCAGAGACACCCAGGAGAGAGCAAACTCAGTCCTTTAATGTGAAAATCCTCCCTCTCCTCTCCTTATCCTGTTCACTGATAAGAGTGCTTTTGTAGGAACATGACACATGGGAGTGGAAGCCTGTTTTACCTGTCATCCTTTTAGTATTTTTTCTAGAGCCATGGGTCATACTTACAATTTTTTTATCTGTTGATGAAAGTCACTTTAGAAAATATTTCAAGTCTGTTCAGTAGCATTCATTCATTCATTCATTCATGTGTTCAGTAAATATTCATTTGTTTACCTACTCCTCACTCCACATAGAAAGGTAGAGTTACATTCACAAGGTTCACACTCTAGTGAGTAAGTGGATAAACTTTTCAACACCTAGTACTATAATACTGGTATAGTCAAAGTATTGGGGAAGCGTAAACGTGGAAGAAGTTACTTTTGCTATGAGGACTGAAGGTGCACAGGACATTATAGAATATGAAAGATTAAATCAATATTGATCACCTGTTGGTGTGGTCATGGTAGGTTTCTAATCTGTTTTCTGTTGCTATAACAACATTTGAGACTGGATAGTTTTTAAAGAGGTTTATTTAACTCAAAATTCTGGAGGCCAGAAGTCCAAGAATGGGTGGCTACCTCTGCTTGGGTTCTATTTGAAGGCCCAGTGTTGCTCCATTTGTGGCATGAAAGCGCAGGACACGTGGGTATGTGCAAAGCAATGGTGAGAGAGGAAGCAAGAGAAAGCCAGCGAAGCCAAACTGCTCATAACTACCTGCTCTCAGCAGCCAGTCCAGCTCCATGAAAGACAGAACTTACTTCCACAAGAAGGCACTTGTCCATTCCTGAGGGCTCCACCCTATGACCCAAACACCTCCCAGCACTGTCTCACTGAGGAATTAGGCCTCACTGTGAGCTTTGGTGAGGAGAAACCATACCAAACCACAGCAGTAGGGACCAAAACAGGCAACTGTTGTGTTCCAGTCCTGTACTCAGAATTGTAAGTCTAAGGGGAGAACACAGACAATAAATAAACAGATTAGTTTCAGATAGTGAGAAATGTTATGATATAACGCTGTGCTATAAAGAGGACCTTAAAGGATGGGATAAAGAATATGGGTATTATTTAAAATGCAAAAAAGCACCACTGAAGCTGGACATGGTAGCACATGCCCACAGTCCACCTACCTCGGAAGCTGAGGCAGGAGGATCACTTGAGCCTAGGAATTCAAGGCCAACCCGGGCAATATTGCAAGACCACATTTAAAAAAAAAAAGGAAATCAAAGCCAGGCATGGTCGCCTATAATCCCAGCAACTCAGGAGGCTGAGGCAGGAGGATCCATGCTAACTTGAAGCCAGCCTGGTCTACACAGCAAGATTTTGTCTCAAGAAATTAACACATTTGAATTAATTAACTTAAATGCCATTGAAGTATTTTAGTGAAGAATTACCATGACATTTTTCTTTTTTAAAAAAAGTCTTTCCATGGTCAGGTGCAGTGGCTCACACCTGTCATCCCAACAACTTGGGAAGTGGAGGCAGGAGGATCACAGGTTTGAGAGACTGTCTCAATTTAAAAAAATAAACATGGGACTGAGGGTGCAGCTCAATTGTATAGCACTTGCAAAGCATGCGTGACTGGGTTCAGTCCCCCAGACCACAAAAAGAAAACAAAATCACTCTATGGAAAATGGATTATGAAGATTAGGAATGTGCACAGGGAGACCAATAAAATGTATTTGCATTAGTACGAGGTAGAGGTAATAGTGGCTTGGAAATCAACAAAACAGGAAGATTCAGGAAGTATATTGAAGGCAAAGTCAATGAGACTTACTGAAATGTGACCAGTGAGGGACAGGGGAGGAATAAAAGGTGACTTCATTTTTGGCTAAAGCAGCCTAGTGAATTATGGTCCTAACTTAATGAAGTGGAGAAGACTGAGGGATGAATAGATGTCAGATGTTCTGGTTTCAGTGGGTCAGGTTTAAGATGACCATCAGCTAAGTGGAAATGCCAGAGAAGAAGCTGGACATGAATCTGGAGCTCTGGTTGAGATTTTGACCTGAGATAGAAATTTGAGAATCATTAAGATGTAGATAAGCCTGCAGCCATACCCCTGTGGCATCCGATCCCGTTAGATCTCAGAAGCTAAGCAGTGTCGGTCCTGGTTAGTACGTGGATGGGAGACCACCTGAGAATAGCAGGTGCTGTAGGCTTGGGAGAAGGACCCGGAAACCCCCTCCCAAAAATCAGTCAGCCATTGAAAACCCTATGAACAGCAGAGAAGCACTGACAGTAGTGTTTCGCCTGTTGTATATAGGGTCATTATGAGTCTGATACCGACTCAACAGCACCTAACAACAACACAACAAGATGTAGATGGTATTTAAAGCCATTTAAATCCATCGGCTGTTTCATGTCACCTTGGAAAAGACTGGGTGGAAAAGAGAACCCGCATAGAGGACAAAAGTCAGGAGAGGAGACTGGGAAGGAGGACCCAGTGGGACAGGAAGAAAATCAAGGGAACATGTGACCAGGGAAACCAGAAGAGGAAAGTGTTTTGCCAAGAAAGAAGTTCAACTGGTCAGATGAAGTCCCTAGTCAAAACTAGTGAAACACGCAAGTGAGACCCAAATATCGTGAGAGCCTATTTGCCAAAGATTTTGCGTTATATTGTCAAGAGACATAGAATACAAAGTAATGATTTGATGGTTTTAAAGAAATGAAAGAGCACAGGGCACAGTGGCTCACACCTGTAATCCCAGTGACTCAGGAGGCAAAGGCAGCAGGATCGGAAGTTTGAAGCCAGAGGCAGTCTGCATAGCTTAAGGATACCCTGTCTTAAAATAAAAAATAAAAAGGGACTGGAGGGGCAACTCAATGGTAGAGAGCTTGCAAAGTATGGGTGAGGCCCTGGCTCCAAATCCCCAGTACTGAACTGGAAAAAAAAAAAAAAAAAGAAAGAAAGAAAGATTGAAGGAAGGAAAGAATTAGATGTATAACTAAAGAATAGAATACTATGAAAAATGATTAGGCAGATCTGAAACAACAACAAAAAGACCTACATGGATTTATAGGTATGTATCTAGGTGTGAGCAATTTAAGAACTGAAATTAGAAACAACAAATCAAACACAATGAATGAAAGATTAGTAAATTAAAACATGATTTTTTTTAAATGTCTAGAATTCATTGATACTCTTCCCTTCAAGAGATGGAGCTTAATTCTTCTCTAGTGATACATGGATTCGACTTAGTGATTCTCTTCTAAGAAATGAATAGAACAGAATTGAAGGCTTACAATTTTGGAGATAAGGTAATAGAAGTCACTGGGACTTCCTGCTGCTTTCTCTCTCTCTCTCTCTCTCTCTCTCTCTCTGTCTCACTCTCTCTCTCTCTCTTTCTCTCTGTCTCTCTCTCTCTCTCTGTCTTTGTCTGTCTGTCTGTCTGTCTGTCTCTCTCTTTGTAGCCAGCTGCCATGTAAAAAGGATACCAGGCAGCCCTGTGGAGAGACGGAGGTGGAGAGGAGCTCAGGGCTCCTGCACGAGCCATCTGGGAAGAGGTCACTGTCCTTGGTCACTCTTTGTATGACCACAGTCCTGGCTGACAGCTTGACTACTGTTTCATGAGAGACACTGAGCCAGAAGCACCCACTAAGCCACTCCAGGATTGCTGACTCTCAGAAACTGTGAAATAATAAGTGTTTTTGCCTTAAGCTGCTATCTATTGGGACAATTTGTTATGCATCAGTAACTAATACAAAAGTAATTTGAAGAAATTATCCCAACTGCAGTCCAGAAACAAAGAGATAGGAAATATGTTGTTGGTAGGTGCTATTGAGGCAGGTCCACATCATAGTGACCCTCATGGGGTTTTCAATGGCTGATTGTTTGGGGATCGCTTCAGGTGTGGATTGCTACATCCTTCTCCCATTTTTGTGGTGCTGGGGGTTGAACCCAGGGCCTCAGAGACTACAGAGCTTCACTCTACCAACTAAACTAAACCCCAGCCCCAAATGTGAGATGACATTAAATTAGCAGTTTGGAAAGAAGGATGGAAAAAAAAAAGAGAGATTTGAGGTGTTAATACCTGAGAGTTTTCTACAACTGATGAAAGACAAAACCATCAAATCTAACCCGGTGAAACCTAAGATGATTTTTCTGCTGGGAATAGAACTCAGCACACGCTCCACACTGCACTTAGACCTTACAGGAAAACTGAAGGACGCCAGAGGGGTAAAAAATGAAGCAACCAGAGCAGAGACAGATCAATCAAAAGGAACAGCGATTACACTGAAGGATGGTTCATCTATAGCAATGTTGGAAGTCAGAAAACAGTGGTAGATCTTAATTTACCGGGAGAAACACAACAGCCAATCAAGAATTATAAACGAGCGAAAACTCTCTCTTCAGAATAAGGGCCCAGATAAGCGCCTTGGTGGCCAAAGTGACCATAGCCACCTACTCCAGATCCTTTCACATACACCTTTTCTTATTGATCAGAAGAATAAAACCACACAAACCACATACCTTCAGCATAGCAAGAAGATAACATTACAAATCAATTACTTAAATAGCAAAGTAAACACAACCCCCTCCCAAAAATCAATCTGCCATTGAAAACCTATGAACAGCAGAGAAGCACTAACAATAGTGTTTCCCCTGTTGTACAGAGGGTCGCTATGAGTCGGATACCGACTCAACGGCACCTAACAACAACAACAACAAAGTAAACACTGTCTCACAGCAGAGATTTCTCTTGAGTTTCCACTGCTAAACACTGCAGAGCCAGAGCATCCAAAAAAACTGACTTCAGAGTGAAAAGGGTATTAAGCTAAAATTAAAATCCACTGAGAGTGTTTCAATAGAAAATGCCCCCCAGGGCTCACCTTTGGACACTTCGACCCCAGTGGCAGTGCTGTTTCAGGAGGCTGTGGCACTTTCAGGAGGTGGAACCTGGCGGGTGGAAGTAGATCACTGCGGTGGGCATTTGAGGGTTTTACCTGCACCCACCCCTGGTTCCACTTACTCTCTCTGCTTCCTGTTGCCATGACAAGAGGCGCCTCTATCACGTGCCAGCCTCCTGCCCCACTGCCATGC
Organism: Pedetes capensis; assembly: GCA_007922755.1. Lineage (NCBI taxonomy): Eukaryota > Metazoa > Chordata > Mammalia > Rodentia > Pedetidae > Pedetes > Pedetes capensis. The sequence goes on from VMDO01002308.1 coordinate 122,640, forward strand.
CTTCCCTACTGCTGTGGAATCCTCTGAAACCATGAGCCAAATAAATCTTTCCTGTCTTAAGTGGGTCTGCTGGGTGTTTGGTCACAGCAATGCAAAAGCTAACTAACTCACACTCTAAGTGTGAATATACTGGAAAAGGGGCTTAGCAGATTAGATGTCAAAGGAGCTTAAAGGCAGATGCTCAATTTGAGGAGGCAGCAGTCAACTTCTGGGGTGAAGGGAATAAAAATTGTGGGAAAGGGGGAAATGCCATCTGGAAATGAGGTAGTAAAAGGGATGAATCCACAGGAGAAAGTTTAACACCTTGCAAGGTAAAAGAAAGCAAAAAGTCAAAGGACACAAAATGTCTCCCTTTACTACTTCCCAAAAGCTGCCTGTTAAATAAATGCCTTTACTACATCATCAGAAGAAAGCACTGCTGAGCAAACCAACCCTGTCCATGAAATGTGCAAGTGTAAGCAGCCTCTGTTTATGGACACCTATGGCAAGAAAGCCTGCAGCTGTAGCCCTGTGGCATCCGATCCCATCAGATCTCGGAAGCTAAGCAGGGTGGGGCCTGGTTAGTACCTGGATGGGAGACCGCCTGGGAACACCAGGTGCTGTAGGCTTGGGAGGAGGACCTGGCAACCCACTCCCAAAAAACAATCAGCCATTGAAAACTCTATGAACAGCAGAGAAGCACTGACAATAGTGTTTCCCCTGTTGTACAGAGGGTTGCTATGAGTCGGATACCGACTCGAGGGCACCTAATAACAATAACAATGGTAAGAAAAAAGTAGGAAATGAAAATCAAAAAAATGCAGCTAGTAAAATTTCTGTCTTTGTCCCCCTGGATCAGTTTTCAGAGTGGAGCAGGAAGTAAGGCCAGTATGAATGGGGTCGGTGGAGAAGATGTTGGCAGCTGAAGGAGCTCAGGGAACGTGGGAGGTAATTGGTTGGGAAATGGGAAAGAAGGAACTAGGGAAATGGGGTCCACTGGCCAGGCATCAGCAGAGCCACAGCTGCCCAGAGCCACGTTGAACTCAGTCACATGGCTCAGGTCAGCTGTGGCTTCTCTAGGTTTGCCAGGGATGTGGTGTGGAGCCTGAGCAGTTCTCTCAGTCTGGTTAACCCTCAGCGCAGCTGGTGATTAGAATAATGCCGAGAACTCTGGTTTTGTTTCTGATAGCTTATAATTATGTTAAACTGATCGATAGTTTGGTGAAACTGTTTTCCATAGATTATTAAGTCTTCTTATTTTTGCCAGGCACAGTGAGGCAGACCTATAATCACAGGGATCCGAGGCAGAGGCAGGAGGATCATGAGTTCAAGGCCAGAGGTGACCTGTGTAATTTAGCAATAGCAAGATGCTATCTCCAAGTAAAAAAATTAAAACTGGGCTGGTGGCGCAGCCCAGTGGTAGAGCACTTGCAAAGTATGTGGAAAGACCTGGGTTCGGTCCCTCCGTACTGGAAAAAAAAAAAAAAAAAAAAGAGTAAAAGGAAAAAGAAAAAGAAGTAGGAGGAGAGAATGGAAGAGAAGGACAGTGTGCTCCGCCTCAGGGCAGAGCATATGATGCAAGCCCTAGACCCTACTAGATGTTCTGTGAATTTATTACGTTGAATTTCTCAATATTAAAGTGACTAATAGGTTCAAGTTCAACTATTAGATAACAGAGATGCAGTTAAAATGTCCTTTTCTTACTTGAGAGAAGACTTTTTTTTCTCTTCCCCATTAGCTTATCAGCATGGGTTAATGAATAGATGAATATCTTTATTTCTGGATGGATAAAGATAGGAAATTCTGCAAGGCAGACGGCAACACAGTGGTTCAGCCTGGGGATGAAAGCTTGAAGCTGGGACAGTGTCTTGATAAGGCCAGGCAAAAGGTTGTAGCCACCAAATGGTTTTCAGCCACTTCAGAATTTTAAACCAGACCAGCCTGGACTGGCTTCAGATAGACTCTGAGCAGGGAATCCTGCTCTGCTTGAATTGCTCTCTCATTTGTCTTTTCCTGGGGCTGGTCACTTACTCCTCAGCCCGTAGGTGTCCTTTTCTGCTTTCATCTCTGGTTTCCCTCGCTTGCAACAGTCTTGTTTAAAAGAAAAGAAATGCTTGATACGGTGACAAATAAAAGAAATGCTTGATACAGTGACAACTGTTTAAAACAAAAGAGATGCTTGATACAGTGACACTGTAAATTAGTCTATGGAGAGGCAATTCTCTCTTAAGGAATCTCAGGATCAGAAAAGTCCTTCTATTACCAAACCCAGTTCTGGCAGCTCATTCTATCAAAAAACAATGTCCCAGAGATGCATGTTGGGGAAAAAGAAAGCTCTCTTCACCCAGTGGTCAGAGAATGGAGAAGTGGGAGCTTTGCTGACAAATCCAGTTCTCAACTCCAGGGAGTTGAGGAGTTAGAGATCTAGGACAGGAAGAGTGAGGGAGAGAGAAAGGCTGGGAATAGGTAGTGATCTTCCAGGAACTTGGGCAGCAGCTCTTTTCATGCCTTTTATGAGCAAGTGTTTCTGGTCACGGCTGCTGGTAGATGTCTTTAGACTTGAAGGAAAGAGGCGAGAGACTGGGCATGTGTAGGTGAAGTTAATCCTGCATTTTGTTGTTGCTGTCAGGTGCCATTGAGTAAGGTCTGACTTATAGCGACCCTGTGTACAACAGAACTTAACACCCCATGACTGTGCCATGCCTGGCACTATGTCAGTGCTTCTCTGCTATTCATAGGGTTTGCGGTGGCTGATTGTTTTGGGAGTGGGTTCCCAGGTCCTTCTCCCATCTTTGCAGTGCTGGGGATTAAACCCAGAGAGTGCAGAGCAAGCACTCTACCAACTGAGCTAAACCCCAGCTCCAACCCTGTGTTATAGTTTCAGACAAGATACTTCTCAAATGATCTACATGCAGAGCTGAGTAGAATGTGCCCCACACATCAAGGCAGCAAAGGGGAGAGACACAATATGAGCGCAAAGACACCACGCCTTCACAGCCCAATCCAATCACCCATTGAATGTCTGGGCCCAAGTGAGGAGTCAGTATTTCCAGCCAAAGCAAGCAATACATTCCTGAATGTAGCTGAGGCAATTGCTATCGTCATAACCCACACATCAGAGGTGCGATTGACAGCAAAACTAGTGGAATACTAGTATGGTTTGTGTCTGAAATGACTCCCCCAGGCTCATGTTTTGAATGCTTGGTAGCACTATTTGGGGAGGTTGCAGAACCTTTAGGAGTTGGGACCTAGCTGGAGGAAGCAGGTCCCTGGGGGGAGGTCTTTGGGGGTATGCGATCCCTATCTCCATCCTGTAGGCTCTCTCTCTGCTTTCTGTCCACGGTGATGTGAATGGCTGTCCTCCAACACATGCCCTCCCACCACCATGATGTCCACCCCAAGCACACGAAGAAACCAAACAAACCTGAATTCTGAAACAGGAACCAAAGTAAATCATTTCTTCCTTAAGTTTGTTTGTTTTGTTGTTGTTGTTGTTGTTGTTGTTGCAGAGATGAAAAATCTAACTCAGAGACTAATAATGTATTGTCCAGCTGTGTGATCTCAAAAATTAGTGATTATTAAGTCAACTAAGAGCAAGTGAAGCTAGAGGGTTGTAGTTAGGTTCTTCTTGGTAACACTTAGAAATCATTTAACCAGATAGTAAATATTTAGGCTCTCCAACTGCAACAGACTGCTGTAACTCCTCAATTCTGCCACTGAGCACAAGAGCCAATCATGCGTGTGTTGTTTATGACAATATATACACAAATAGGAGGAGCTTGGGTCCAATAAAACTTTATTCACAGAAACAAGGAGTGGGCCAGATTTGGACCAAGGACTATAGTTTACTGTCCCTTGACTCAACCAACAAACTAAGGCCCAGTTAACTTGAAGGAAAAATAGGACTAGAAGCCTATTGCCTTGAGTCTCAGACAACAGCTCCTCCCATTGCAACACAGATTCTCAAATTTTACTTGCATGAAAATCTTGAGAGTGGAGATTAGGAAAAAACAGATTCCTCAGAGATTTTGATTCAGTAAGTCTGACGTGAGACCCAGGAATCTGGATCTTAAGAGCACACAGGATTCTGATGCATGTGGTCCAGGCACCACACTCCTCATATCATGGATTCTTGGATGCCCTGGGCAACAAGTGAACACTGAATCACAGGTGGATGGAGGTGTTCCAAAAGCTTGTCTAGATCGGTTTTTCCCATCAGCTTTGCCCCCCAATCCCTTGCTCTGCAGTGGCCTGCCGGTGCCTGGGGTGGGCAGGCGGGGAGTGTGCGCACACCTGTTGCAGGCTCGTGGGCGGCCGGTCTCCACAGCGAGCGAATGAGCAGTCCTTGCTGACAGGCTCCAGGGAGGAGCTCCTGCCCTGCCTTTGCTTGTAGCCTTCTCCAGGAGGCTCAGGAGAGAGGGGACGCCACAGGCTTCACGTTCACCACGGCTCAGTCCCACATCTCTCTGGAAAGGGTCAGATCAGCTGGGAGGAAGCTCGTAGCAGTTGTTTGGCACAGGATTTTCACACTTGAGCTGTTCCTTTCTTTCTCAATCCATTACCCCTGCCCAGCCCACCTTGAGCCTTTGAATGGGGATATTGTCTGCTCCGAGTCATCCAAAACAAAGCCTCTGTTCTTTTGAGAGATTCCGGCTCCCCAGGCCCCAGATGCTCAGGAAATATATCCCCTAAGAAAACAACAGGAGGTTAAGCAGATGCTGCCAGGAGCCCTTATTCCTGTAAGGGGGCGGGCCTAATCCAGAAGCTTCCTTCCTTATGTCGTCCTTGCTTTGGGCCAACAGTAGCTTTGTGTAAGGATTCTAGAATGAAAACCCTAGAGCTGAGCCCATTCAGTTGGAATTAAAAGTTAAATTGGAGGATAAATCGGAATTCATGGCTCAACTCTGAAATGCCCTCCCAGGCTGTCCCCACTCATACTCTGATGAACCAGAGGAAATTTAGGGCTGAAGTCAGATTATAGATGCTGGATTGGTAGTTGCCTGCTTTAGTCCTAAAACCACACTACACAGAAATGCAAAAAGGGGGGCTGCCTCCCTTCCTGACCTCCCTTCTCCTGTTTGGACCAGGAGTTCTTATTCTGTGGTTCACAGACCTCTTGAGTATAGAAACATGCATCTACTGAATGGGCAGAAGCCATAGTTTCTCATATTCCCAGTGTGGACTGTGATGAGAAAAAAGTTAAGACCAATATTTGAGAGCCAGGCACGGTGGCACACCCCTGTAATCCCAGTGACTCCAGAGGCAGAAGGATTGCGGATTCGGGGCCAAGAGGCATCCTGCATAATTTAGAAAGACACTGGCTCAAGATAAAAAATAAAAAAGGGGCTGGGCGTGCAGCTCAGTGATAGAGCACTTGCAAAGTATGGTGAGGCCCTGGGTTCAGCCCCCTAGTACAGAAAAATAAAATAAATTATTCTAGACTTTGCCTCTCTTTGGTCACTTCTAAACCCCTCCTATCCACTTGGAATTCTGACTATGGAGCTGTTCCCACTGTCTCCCCTTCTCTTCTCTCACTTTCCTTTCCTCTTTGGTTTCTCTGGCATATGCTATCCTCCCTTTTGTTTTTGTAAACTGGTTACAATATGATACAATATTAGTCATCGTTATGAGTTGAACAGTATTCAGTAAAAAGATTTAATTTCTCTAATTATGTTCCTAATTCTAAAAGCCACTTGGATGGACATTATATTTTATCCTAAAAAATTTCCATGAGGGGACAGTAATGGGCATCTTTCTACTTGTTTGTGACAATTAAATTTGTCCCCTCTGGACTGCCCCCTCTGATGAATGTGATGTGAGTGCCCTAAAGCTGGTCTAGTCGGGCATCTGGAGCATAATGGCTCCCCCTAGCGTCACGTCTTTAGATTGCATTCTGCTTGGGTGAGAAAAGTAATGAAGGCAAGGATCCTACTGGAGTTCAAGTTCACAAACGGGATTTGTTTTCATCAGGTTACAGGGCTGAAAGGAAAGGTGGCTGCAGAGAAACTGCCAACAAGGAAGGGTCTGACACCATGTCATCTGAGTGATATCAAGCTCTTCATGATTTACCTCAGCAATTATGGAGAGCAGATCTTTGACATTCAAGAGTACATATTGCAAGCTGGGCGTCACAGCACATGCCTGGAATCCCAGCAACTTGAGAGGCTGAGGCAGGACCATCACGAGTTTGAGGCCTGAGGCAGCCAGTGCAACTCAGTGAGACCCTGTCTCAAGATAAAAAAATTAAAAAATAAACAAAGAGCTAGAGGTATAGCTCAGTGGTACAGCACTTGCCTAGGATATGCAGGGCTCTGGGTTCAACACCATCCCTGCCAATAATTGAAAAAAAAAAGAATACAGAGTGCAATCTTTCATTCTCTGATGTTTTAGTATATTAAAATTACAGTGTTGTGTGTCATTTTTCAGTGTCAAAACATTTGTGCTTTTGCTTGGTATAATGCTGGCATTGTGGCATTTTGGAAACCCCAAACATTTATGTCTTGAGGCATTTTTAGAGGGCTAGATACCTCCTTAATTTTCAAATAGAGTGAAGATGTGCTTGTCTAGAAAGTGACCTCATATGCCTCTATAATGCTCAAGGGGAGAAAGAAAGATAATTGGTAAGAATCTCCTATAAGAATGAGACTTGGTTTCAAAGGCTTTTGATCAAGCACAATATGAACATGACAATGTTGAGACTACTATTGGTAACTTTGTGTTAGACTCTCCAACTTTATGAGACAAAAGTGAAAGAGACAAAAACCATCCAGACAACATCTATTGTTGTTGTTGTTAGGTGCCATCAAATCAGATCTGACTCACAGCGACCCTACATACAACAGGAAGAAACGCTCCCCAGCACTGTGTCATGCCCGCCACTATGTCAGTGCTTCTCTGCTATTTATAGGATTTTTGATGGCTGATTGTTTCGGGATTATTTTGGGAGCTGCCAGGTACTTCTATTTTTTGTGGTGCTGTAGATTGAACCCAGGGTCTCAGAATGCACAGCGCCAGCACTCTACCTCCTGAGCTCCTATGTTGTTGTTGTTGTTAGGTGCCGTTGAGTCAGTATCCGACTCATAGGGACCCTCATAGGGTTTTCAATGGCTGACTGTTTCGGGATTGCATTGGGAGTGGATTGCCAGGTCCTTCTCCCATTTTTGTGGTGATGGGAATTGAACTCCGGACCTCAGAGACCATAGCGCAGCACTCTACCAACTGAGCTAAATTCCAGCCCTCCTGAGCTCCTATAGCTGAATCAAAAACAGCCTTGGTCCCTGGAGAAGGAAGCACAAAGAAGTTGTCCTAAGCAAAAGCCAAAAAGTTGTATAATTCACTGATGGATTCAGAAGAAAATATTTGGAGATGGTTTATTATTTTTCCACTGTTCCTGCAACTACTGTAGAGTTAGAAAAAGCTTTTTAGCCACTGGGGAAATTTGTACAAAATGTACTCATAACTGAACAAGGAGACTGTTGGAACATCTTGCTTTATAGCATTTCATTTTATAAAAGCTGAAATTATATTATTTCGTGGTCAGTTTTTCAGGAGTACTTATTTTCATTTTTATTATTTTCGGGTAATACTGCTTATAAATATATATGTTCTGCTTGACAGTTTTATGTTTATAATTTTTTAACTTTAATTCAGTATAGTAAAGCTTGTTTCACTGATATTTAAATTAATAAATTCTGAAGCTTTAAAATATATGTATTATATGCTGAGCACTGTTACAAGTGCTTGGCACATATTCATTTAATCCTCACAATTTTATTATCACATTGGATTGTTAACTTGATTGGATTGAGAGACACCTAGGAGATTAGTAAAGCCCACTTCTAGGTGTGTCTGTGAGGGTGTTTCCAGAGAGGGTTAACTAAGGAGAGAAGACTTACCCTGGATGCGTGCAGCTCATCCCACAGGCTAAGGGCCTGGATGTAATAAAAAGGGAAGAAAAGGAAGTCTCTTAGCTCAGGCATTCTGTCTCCTCCCCAGCCACCACGAGGTGAGCAGCTTTGCTCTTCCACGTGCTCCACGGCGTTCTACTTCACCACAGCCCAGAAACAATGGAGCCAGGTGAACATGGACCAAAACCTCTGAAAGTCTGGGCCAAAGTAAATCTATCCTTTTATTCACACCCCCACGCTCCAGATAGGGTCTCACTACATGGCCCAGACTGGAGTTGAATTCACAGTCCTCAGCCTCCTGAGTTCTGGGATTACAGGCGTGCACCACTATACCTTGCCTTTTCTCTCTGTAAGTTGTTTTATCAGGGATTTGTTACAGCAACAGAAAGTCTGACTAACACAACCTCCACGTCACAAATGAGGAAAGTAGAGGAAGATCAAGTGAGTTTCCCAAGGCTGCACAGCTAGTACAGAACAGAGCTGGGATTTCTTCTTTGCAATCTGGCTTCAAATCTCTACTCGTAAACACTACCTCATTCTGCCTCTCTCAAAACTGAAATACTAGTATTTCAATATGACAAGCAAGAAAAAAAAAATCCATATTTTGCTTTGCAAAATAGGACTGTAATCAGAAACTCCAGGGAGCTATGTTCTAAAAGCCTCGTAAATTTCCAAGTCACAAATTCATTTGAGATGAGTTTATAGATCATCAGCTCAATACTTAAAAGATTTGCTTGCAAATTTTACATGTAAATAAATGAGCATATACCGAGTTACAGTCATCTCATTACTGCTCACAACAACCCTATGATAAAGGGATTATCATACTTGTCAAAAAGGATACAGAAGGCAATACACAGAGTCAAAGGCGTTCAGTCCAAGAATGCATCAGTGCGATGTGTATCTGTACCTGAGAATCTTCCAGTGAAAAGGGCACAAGGATGAGACGGAGTGGGGGGAAATCTGGCCCTATGCTCAACAGGCGTTGTCTCAAGTGAAGCGTTCCCCCTATCCAGCCCCTTGGGATTGGAGAAAAGCTACGTTTGCACTTGGCACGGACACGGTCCTCAGAAGTTTCAGTGTGCAGAAGCCCCTTGCCAGGCCACAGCCAGGGTCTCCCAATCATCTCACCCTGTCACCGCTTTGTCCTCGGGGTGTCTGAATTCTTTCTTCTCTTGTGCCTCCCTTTCCTGCCTCTCCTCAGTTTCCCCAGGATCTACACGTTTATTTTTCTTGATTTGACAGAGTAATTCAGCATCCAGCCTACTGTTTTTCAAAGTGTCCTAATTCATTCATGGGTCACAGAAAGGATTTAGTGGGTCACAGCCAGGTTTTCTATCAAAAAGAAATAGAATAAAGCAGGGCGTTGGTGGCACACACCTGTAATCCCAGCTCTTGCAGGCTGAGGCAAGAGAATCGACATGAGTTTGAGGGCAGCCGGGTGGGTTACACAGTTAAGACCCTGTCTCAAAAACACCAAAAATAAATAGATAAATAGATAGGAAATAGAAGTTATAGAGTATGCACGTGGTAAAGATAAGAACTGTTTTGATTACACTATAAAAGCAAGCTTTAATAAGGCTCTTCTTTTAAGTCTATTAGGCTGGGATTTAGCTCAGTTGGTAGAGCGCTGTGCTGCAGTCTCTGAGGTCCCGAGTTCAATTCCCAGAACCACAAAAATGGGAGAAAGGCCTGGCAATCCACTCCCAAGGCAATCCCGAAACAGCCATTGAAAACCCTATGAGGGCTGCTATGAGTCGGATACCGACTCGACGGCACCTAACAACAACAACAACTTAAGTCTGTAGAACAGTGTCTGGTCTCTGTAGGTAATCTTGGCTCCAGGCCTGCCTTCATGTGGCTGTTGCCATCAAAGACCTCAGCAGAACAGAAAGACATTCTGCTGAACATGATCTGCTCTCCTTGGAGGCTGTTTGTAGTGCAATTAAAAACACACCCAAGGCTGGACACGGTGGCGCAGGCCTGTAATCCCAGTGATTTGGGAGGCAGAGGCAGAAGGATCACAAGTTCAAGACCAGAGGCAGTCTGTATAATTTAGTGAGACCCTGTCTCAAAAAGTAAATGCAAACTCATGCAAGCACAAGGTCCTGGGTTCAACCCCCTCTACCCAAACAAACAAACAAACCAACACACCCCCACACACACACACAAAAAAACCACCCCAAAACAAAAAAACCATACCCAATATTCCCATTTTTTGAAGTAGTGACCACAGTTGCTAATTTTTGGCTATGATTATTACAAAGCAGAATTCTTTGTTTGGTACCTGTTTTTGCAACTGATCTGATGTGGCTATTTGACCTAGGAACTTTGTGATGTTATTAATTTGGCAGTGTTCAAAGATAAAATTCTGTCATCTTCCTGTTTGCCTGTTTTGTTACTAAATAACATGCAGACCTAATACCTGTCCAGAGATGGGAGATGAGAGTCATCATAGGGTGACTCTTAGGGAAAGAAAGAGGACGTTCGTTTCTTGCATTATTTGTATTGCTTCTTTTTTCTCTTTGTAAATTCATGTGTAAAACTTTTCACTGTTCAGCAGTAACAAGATTTTTTTAATCAAAAAGAAAAATAGTTACATTTCAAATTTAAATTATTCTTGGTTGATCTCTAAAATACAACAATTTACATGCTTATGACTTTTTTCCACCAGCCCATAATGTATTCAGCATTACTTTGTTGCGTAGCGTCTTTAGAAAGCTATCTGAATTTGTCCAAGGAAAAATCTGTTTCTCTTTGTGTGTCTGTGTCTCTCTCTGTCTCTGTCTCTGTCTGTCTGTCTGTCTGTCTCTCTCTCTCTCTGTCTCTCTCTCTCTCTCTCTCTGCTCCCCTCCCTCAATCCCACCCCTCCTTTGAGACAGAGTCCTGCTACCTATCTCAAGCTGGCCTGGAACTTGCTGTATAGCCCAGGCTGGCCTTGAACTCATGTTGATCCTCCTGCCTCAGCCTCCTAAGTGCCAAGATTACAGGTGCGTACCTCCACATCCAGCCCATTTTTTTTAAATCAATGTTGCTACATTGTTTCCAGATCTGCCTCTAAAGCTCAATTTGGGCATTGGCAGGTCATCCAAAAGTTCAAATCCTACAGTGAGTTCATTTAGCAACTTCTTTGGTCCAACTATATGAGATATTAGAAGAAAGCCTTTTGCTTTCAACACCCCAGAGAGAGATTTCAACATTGCCTCCTCCTCTCATCTGCACTGTCAGGATTAAGGCTGTGACATCAAATGTCCCTTGGAGATACAAATATGAAATCCAGACAGCTTTATGGAAAAAATCACAAGTCTTCTAGTTTCAACTTAATGTTAGATATCCCTTCCCTCTCTATAATACTTCCGAAAGGCTGAATTGCAGAGGGGGGGGGGGGTCATCAAGTCCAGCAATATTAGTGAAATCACATTTTGCAAATTCAACCAGGGCAACACTGTTTCGAGTTCCAACATCAAGCGCTAATGCGTCTGGTGGGCTCTCGAGTTTTTGCACGCACTGATTAGTCAATCCACGCTCTATTCTCCAATCCAGGATTCTCCCGTCTCTTCATATTCTCGGAAGCTTGTGATTCTCTCTCATGACGGCACCCCAGTGTTTGTAGGTCTCTAGTGCTGAGGGACAGAGCCCTACTTCCTGGGACTGTCCTCTAGGGATCACCCGCAATGTTTCTCAAGGTAAAAGCAATGGTGGCCTTCAGGTCTATCAAAATGCTTCTGTGTCAGAGCAATTGCATTCAACAGTCACAAACATCATAGAGAGTGTGTTATAGAGAGACTGTCAGGCCAGAAGCAAGTAGGTTCTGCCTGTGTGAGGGAAGAGACTTCCCGATCCATCTTTTTTGAGGGGCATGGGATGGAACACAGTGGGATGGGAGTGGAAAGGAACCAACATTTGCTGACCACTTACTCAGAGGCGATGCATCTCATTTGGCTTTCAAACATCTCTGTGTGGTCGATATGGTCATCTTCATTTTCAGGATTTAAAAACTGAGACTCATGTTAAATGACTGGATTTCCCCATAATCTTTTTTTTTTTTTTTTGCCATACTTGGGATAGGCACCCAGGGCCTCACGCATGCTTTGCAAGGACTGTACCACTGAGCTGCACCCCTAACCCATTTTTAAATTTTTTATCTTGAGACAGGGACTTGCTAAATTACACAGGCTGCCTCTGGCCTCAAAGCTGCGATCCTCCTTCCTCTACCTCCCAAGTCTCTGGAATTACACCCAACTGATTTCGCCATATTCTTACTGTGGATTTTGTAAGAGGCCTGGCAACACCTCCCAGCAGAGTGGAATCAAACACTCGGCTGCGTGTAATTAATCTCTCAAGAGGACTGAGCCCTAGCTGGAAATGCAATGAGGTGGGGATGGCTTCATTTCTGGGACTTCTCTAGGGCAAAGTGGAGTTGGTGGCTGTGAGAAATGGCGGGCATGTGGGGTGGGAAGAGTTCTAACCACTGGCTAGGAAGTGGCCTTTGGAGGGCCAGGGGGGCTGGTTAATGCAGGGTTTTGGTTTGCTGCATTGGTGTGCAAGGTTAGAGGGAGGGCTGGATCCTTGGGAACCAAGGAACAAGCTGAGCCATTGCCACCAGAGGGTCCCCTTCTCTTCCTCCATGCAGCCCCACCCCTTCACACCCCCACTGCATTTGGCCTCCCTTCCAAATGCTGAGCAGATAGTAAAAGACCACTGGTTTGAGGAGCAGGCAACTCATTGGCCTCCTGAGGCAACCTTGAGCTAGCTGGGCTCCCTCCGAGGCTCTCAGCAATTCAGGGCTCATTCATTTCCAAGCCCAGCCCTGCCCAGGAGGCTCCCAGCCCCGACCCACCCCTCCTGTGCTCCTCTGTGGATCTGGAGGTGTGAATGAAACAAATCTCCCACCCCAGCATTTCTATCTCTAGGCGTCTTGTAAGTGATTGCGTGTATAGATGAAGGTCATTTGGAGATTTTATGTGACTCTCACTTTGACCAAATCTTTTCAGGACTTGCTAACAGTGCTACCGCAAATTGTTTTCCAGTGGAAGAAGAAAAGCAAGCCTGCCACACTGCACACCCAACGGGGTTGGGCATTTTTAACTTTTAGAGCAAGAGGGACACAGTTTAAAAATGAAGTTTCTGTTTAACAATGTGCCCTAGTCAATGGGGAAATGTATTTCGCAAAACAATATCGAGCTTTCCCCAAATTCCTTTCTAAAATGAAGGAATTCAGTATGCCCTGCAACCCACTCCCAAAAATCAATCTGCCATTGAAAACTCTATGAACAGCAGAGAAGCCCTGACAATAGTGTTTCTCCTGTTGTATGTAGGGTCGCTATGAGTCAGATACCGACTCAATGGCACCTAACAATAACAACAACAACAAGAGAATCCTAAGATTCCTTCCACCCTGGCCCTAGAGGAAAGAAAGGGGCAGGGGACAGGGAGAGAGGGAGGCACGGAGAGGGCTGGGAGAGACTCAGAAGTGGAGAGATAGAGAGGGAAGGGGTGGACATGCAGAGTGACGTGGGTGAAGCAGGACTCGATCCGTGAAGATGAGGAAGAGGGAGAGAAGGGAGGTGTGGTTGGTGCGGGGCCCTGGGAGTCAGGCCACAGGCGCTGGTGCTTTTAGTTTGTCTCTGTGGCAACTCTGCGGTAGAGCACAGGCAGGAGACCGTGGAGACCAACCAAAGAGACACTGCTTAGGCCACCATTTCTCTCCAGGCGTCTCCTCGTCTCCTATATCCACAATGCAGGACATTGGGAAAGGCAGGTGATGCTCCCCTCCCCGCCCAAGGTACGTGCGCTTCCACCTGCCAGGGTGTCCGTTTGTCCCATGCATTTCCCTGCAACCTGTGGTCACAGCACCCCTTGGATGCTGTCCTGGCTCAGACCCAAGCAAGCGGCTAAACAGAGAGGGGGACCAACGGACACAGTTCTGGAATTTGGGGTGGTCCATGGGTCACTTTATGCTTTCACTATATTTTCTCATTTTGTAGTGGAGGTGTAATTTACATAACACTCACATCTCCACACGTGTTTGCATGGGTACAGGCCTGTGTGACCACTGACCAGGCTGAGACATAGGGAGTTTCTGGACCCCGTGGCTACTTGTGCCTCTCGCAGTCAGAGTCCTCAGAGGAAACCACTTTTCTGCTTTCCATCACCATGAATTCGTTTTCATTATTAGGTTTGTTATTATAATTTCTGTTTTGTGACAGGGTTCCGCTAAGGTGCACAGGCTGCCTCTGGCCTTGAACTTGCAATCCTCCTGCATCCGCCTCCCAAGTCACTGGGATTACAGGTGTGTGCCCAGCATGCAATGATTTTTTTTTTATTTTTATTTATTTTTTTTTTTGCGGTACTGGGGGTTGAACCCAGGGCCTTGCACCTGCATGCTCTACAAGTGCTGGACCACTGAGCTGTGCCTCCAGCCCATTTTTTTTTTTTTTTTTTTTTTTTTACATTTTGAGACAGCGTCTCGCTAAATTACGCAGACTACTTCTGGTCTCGAACTTGCGATCCTCCTGCCTCCGCCTCCCGAGCCTCTGGGATTACAGGCGTGCGCCACTGCTCCCAGCTCCCCAGTCATTTCTTAAATGCATCATAGTTCCCTTTTGTACTCTTTAACACCCTAGCTGTATCTTGTTTCCCTGAACTAGAATATAAATTACTTTTATTGGAGTGGGTGCCACAGTGCCCAGCATGTAATGATTATGGTCCTCCTTTTACAGATGAAGAAACAGGGACTCGGTGGGGGGAGTGACTTCTTTGCATTTGTGAAGCAAGCCCAGAGATGTTTGACACTGTTGCGCCCCGCACCCCATTGCTTCCCCTTGTCCTGTGCCCTTCAGCCAAACTTTCTGGCCTGTAGTTCCTTTGTTTATAAAATGGAACACTGAGAATTTATTTTTATGGTCTTGTCTAGCTCTAACATTCTGGATTCTGAATGCAGTTTTTTGTTGTTTTATATTTGTTTGTTTTTTGAGACAGGGTCTTACTGTGAAGCCCAGGCTGTCCTGGAGCTCTGTATGGAGACCAGGTTGGCCTTGAGCTTGCATCAGTCCTCCTCCCTCAGCCTCCTGAGTGCTGGGATTACAGACATGTACCACCATGCCCAGCTCTGGATGCATTTAAAAGTGTTTATTTTTCATTTTTTTAAGTAAGAGTTTTGAGTCCTACTATAATAAAAATGCTTTGGCCGGTATATGAGTTCCACCTTTGTGGCAAGAGGGGCGAATGACCTTGCATTTGGAGTGTGTGCCATAAGGGTATTTTTTAATTATTTTTATTTATTTATTTATTTATTTTGGTGCTTGGGGGTTGAACCCAGGGCTTTGCCCATACTTTGTAAGCGCTCTACCACTGGGCTGCACTCCAGCCTGTTTTTAATTTTTTTAAGTTTTGAGACAAGATCTAAGTTACGCAGGCTGCTTCTGGCTTTCAAACCTGCTGACCTTCCTGACTCAGCCTTCTGAGTCATGGACATTATAGGTGTGAGCCACTGCGCCTGGCTGGAGGGATTTCTTGTCCTGACGCTGCATGTCCTGAGGTGAAAGTGCCTTTAGAAGTATAAAGGATACTGAGATGGCTTCTTGGTTCCTTTGCCAATAGATTTTTCCTTTTTTTTTTGGTCTCTGGAAATACTTTTCATTTTCTAAGTCCTTGTGCTTTGAAGATGGAGTTTGCTAGGAAGGTCAAAAGGGACACACGGTTAAATACAGAACCTAATCTGCATATTGCCACCTGCAGTCAACACTCTGGCCTGGCTTTGTCACTGCTCTGGCGGCTGCCACCCTGGCTTGTCATCTTGACTGTGCTGTGGGAGGAGAGCATTCCAGGAACGTGGTTTCCTTTAGACTTTGCCAAAAGCACAGGGCAAGGGGGGGCCCTCTTTCCTAAGTGATGCTTGCCAGCCTGGATCCAAAAGAGCATCTTGATGGCAGAGAGGAAAAGCAGCCCCAGCTGAATAGTGTGATGTTTTGGTCAAACAGATCTTTAATGCAAACAGTATTTGGGGGTTTTCATCTCATACCATATCCTTTTGATGGTCATCCACTTATAACGTGTCTTAAAACTGCAGCAAGATGAGTCTTCTCTCCTTGTATTATTGACCAATTATTTAACTAGCTAAAACTTATTAGCTCATTAATTCTTATAACAGATCCAGCATGAATTTTTGAAAATATTTTTATTTTTAATTGTTATTTTTGTTAGGTGTCATCGAGTCGATGTCTGACTCTTAGCGACTGTTATGTACAACAGACAAAACAATATTGTTACTGCTTCTGTGCTATTCATAGGGTTTTCAATGACTGATTGTTTCTCGGGAGTGGGTTGCTGGGTTCTTCTCTCAAGCCTACAGCACCTAGTGTTCCCAGGCGGTCTTCCATCCAAGTACTAACCAGGTCCTACCCTGCTTAGCTTCCAATATCTGACGGGATCCGACGCCACAGTGGTACAGCTGCAGGCTCTTTATTTTTAATGGACACATAGTAATTGAACATATTTATAGAGTATAATGTGACATTTTAATATATATATATATATATATATATATATATATATATATATATATACATACAATGTATACAGATGGGGTAACTGGTGCTGTACCACTGAGCTCCTTTCCATTCTTTGCCAAACCAGATTCTTTTTCTTTTCTTTTTTTAAATCATGCATGGGTATTGGGTTTAGGTAAGTGCTTTTTCTGCATCTACTGGTATGATGGTATTTTTCTTTTTTAGCCTGTTGATATAATGGACTTTATGAATTAATTTTTAAATATTGAAATAGCCTTGGGTG
>VMDO01002308.1:139418-172628 GCA_007922755.1 Pedetes capensis
TTTTTTTTTTTTTTTTTTTTTTTTTTTTTTTTTTTTTTTTTTTTTTTTTTTTTTTTTTTTGGTACTAGGGGTTGAACCCAGGGCCTCGCGCTTGCATGCTATGCAAGTGCTGGACCACTGAGCTGCACCCCCAGCCCTTTTTTTTTCCTTTACTTTTGAGACAGGGTCTCACTAAGTTACGAAGACGTCCTCTGGTCTCGAACTTGTGATCCTCCTGGCTCCGCCTCCCAAGCCTCTGGGATTACAAGTGTGCGCCACCACGCCCAGCTAGTATATAATTTTTTGATACATCGTTGGATCTGATTTGCTAATAATTCGTTGTTTTTGTACCTATTTTCTTGAATGATAATTGATTTGTAGTTTTCCTTTCTTGTAATATTTTTGTCTGAATTTGGTATTAGGATAATTCTGTCTTCATAAAATGAATTATGAAGTGTATCTCTCCTTCTATTTTCAGGAGGAGAGTAGACAGAATTATCATTTCTTCCTTAAATGTTTCTTAGAATTCATCAGTGAACCCATCGGGGCCTGGAGCTTTCTGTTTTGAAGATTATTAATTACTGATTCAGTTTCTTTTTCATTTGTCAGTACTTGGAGGTTGAAGCCAGGGCCTTGAGCATGCTGGGCAAGCACTTTACCACTGAGCTGCACTTCCACCCCCTTTTTTATTTTGTATTTCCAGACAGGGTTTTACTAAATTGAACAGGCTGCCTTTGGTCTTAAACTCATGATCCTCAGCCTCCCAAATCACTGAGATTGCAAGTTTGTGCCATGGTTCCTGGCTATTGATTCTATTTCTTTAGTAAATAAAGCCCTTGTTCAGATTATTTTTCTCTGTGTGAGTAGGTAGATCATGTCTTTCAAGGAATTATCTATTTTATCCAAGTTATCATATTTGCAGACACAGTGTTATTCATAATGTTCTTTTATTATCATTGGAATGTCCACAGGGTCAGTAGTGATGGCCCATCATTCATTTCTGATAGTAGCAATTTGGATTTTCTCTGTTGTTTTATTGGTTAGCCTTGTTGGAGGTTTATCAACTTTATCTTTTCAAAGAAAGTTTTTGATTTCATTGATTTTTCTCTATTCATTTTGTGCTTTCAATTTTACTGATCTCTACTCTGATTTTTTTTCTCCTGCATACTTTGAATTTACTTGCTCTTCTTTTTCAAGTATCTTAAAAATAAACATGGATTACTGGTTTTAGATCTTCCTTCTTTTATATTATGTTTAAGCAATGCTATCAGTTTCTTTCTACTCATGTTTCCACTTTGTGCTACAAATTTTTATACATTGTATTTTAATTTTCATTTACTTTAAAATATTTTAAATTTTCTCTTGAGATTTATTTGAGCCATGTGTTCTTTAGAAGTAGGTTGTTTAATCTCCAAATATTTTAGAACTTTCCACCTATTTTTTTTCTGTTATTGATTTCTAGTTTAATTCCATTGTGATTTGAATGCATAGTTTGAATAAACTCTATTTTTTAATAAAATTTGTGAGGAAGTGTTATATAGCCCAGAACAGGTGGGTTAATGTTCCATGTGAGCTTGAGAAGAACGTATTATAGCAGCAGCTGCTGTTGGAAGAAGTCTGTGGATGTCAATTATATCCCATTGATTGATGGTGCTATTGAGTCCAGCTGTAGTCTTACTGATTTTCTGCCTTCTGGATCTGTTCATTTCAGACAGGAGATGTTAAAGTCTCCAGATACGATAGTGGATTCAGGCATTTGTCCTTGAAATTGTATCAGTTTCTGAGTAATGCATTTTGATACTCTGTTGTTAGGCACATACACATTAAGGATTGTTATGTTGTCTTGGAAGATTGATCCCCTTATTATGTAATGCTTTTCTTTACTCTTGATAATTTTCCTTGCTATAAAGTCTGCTTTGTCTGAAACTAATATAGGTACTCCATCCTTTTTCTTTTCTGGGGATTGAATCTAAGGCCTTGCACATGCTAGGCAAGTGCTTTATTACTGAGCTATATCCTTAGCCCACTAGACGTTGTTGTTGTTGTTGTTATTGTTGTTGTTGTTGTTGTAGCATGGTTTCTTTTACTCCATCTCTTGGGCTTTCTTTTTTTTTTTTTTCCTTCAGTACTGGGCTTTGAACCCAGGACCTTGTGTGTGCTAGGCAAGTGCTTTACCACTGCAGAGTACCCCAACCTGTTTTTTTTTTCTTTTTTTCCCCAACCTGTTTTTTAGACATGGTCTTCCTAAGTTGTACAGGCGGCCTCTGGCCTTGAATTTACCATCCTCCTGCCTCAATTTACCCAGTAGCTGAGATGACAGGCATGCACCATGGCATTTGGCTTATTCTTGAGTATAAATTAGTATATACGATCCTTTCAATAAATTGGTAAAAGTAATTGTATGTGTGGGGGGGGAAATGGAGGTATTGTGAGAAATTAAGTAAGCAACTGAGCCAAGTAGATGGAAGGACCATGAAGACAAAGGATAGGCAAAGCCAAAATGTGTACTTTGAGATTTCTGAAAATATTACCTGAATGCTTGAGAGCTTCTCGCTCTTGCTCTCTCTCTCTCTCTCTCTCTCTCTCTCTCTCTCTCTCCCTCCCTTCCTCCCTCCCCCCCTCCTTCCTTTGATGGGTTTTTGCTGTGTAGCCCAGGCTGTCCACTAACTCACATTCCTCCTTCACCAGCCTCCCAAGTGCTGGAGTTATAGGCGTGTACCACTAGACCTTCCCTTCCTAAGTAAATTCAGTTTGCAGGCGTGGGCTGACTATGAACTTGCACATGAAGAGTGAGTCAGGAATGCATGGAGGTGCCCAGAAATGGCCTGGTGATTACCTGCCTTGTAACTCCTTGCCACCTGCCTTGGACCTTGCCATTTAGACCTTGCAGTGGCTTAGGAAATTGAAGGGAAAACCAAACTGACTTTCAGGTTTATTCCCCAAGGATCCTAAGTGCTTGCTTCTCATAGCTACATGCTCTTTTATCATCTTACATCATTTTTTCTCAGGTGCATGAGGGTAGCACAGTGTGCCTGGTATACTTAACTCCAGGCAGCCCCTTTCTTGACTGTCTCAGTCTTGAGACTCTTTGTCCAGGAAGGGCGGGATTTTCAGCCAAGCCAAGCAGGCAGTGTGTCTCCATGGTATGATTTGAGGAGCATCGGTGAGGTTGCTGTCTGCTACCCACGCCTAAAATTCTACTGATAATGATTCATACGGTTAACATGCTGTGCCTGGAAGGCAAGGACACAGAAGAGACAGGCAGCTTCTTTCTGAATTGTGCTCCGGATGGCCCATGACTAGGGCTATAGAAGGACTTCTGAGTCTATTAACTGGAATGTCTTGCAAGTTCCAGCGAATGCTTATGAAATTCAGTTTGGGCCTTGAGGCTTTGACACAGGGGGAAGGAAATCAAAGAGGCTTTCAGTGACTGTTCTCAGGGGCAGATTCACAGCAGTGAGCTGCTTCTGACCCAGTTCAGGCTAGGTCACACCATTTCATAATATTCAGTTGGATCCTTGTTTGTACTCTGCATGCTATATTATTTACACTTACGTAAAACATGAAATAAAATTGCGCACTGGGATCCCATTGTTTCATTTTATCTTTATTGGAGCAAGTTTATTATTATTGTAGAATTTGACAGCTTTACTAAAGTTCTATTGCGTGCTCAAAGGGTGATTAGAGAGCTCCTATCTCTCTTCTGTTCATCTGTCCCTCATCATTAAACTTTTCTCTCATCAAATAATTCATGTATGTATACCAGAGGTGCCAAAAATGTAAACACATTTTAAGAGATGTTATCTATGCATTATTTTTCAAAGTTGAACTGAATTTCAGTAACTGTGTAATATGATGTTCTGGATTATATTTCTACTGTCACGTCAGAACAAGCATAGGACTTATTTTTAAAACGGCAATGGAAAGTTTTTGTCCCACGATGTGTATGCACATTTTTGGCACTCTGTATATACGTCAGTGTGTGTGTATCCCACACTAATCTTCACACACTGTTACCTTCTGAGCGGGGATACATGTGGACGTTTATGAGGATCAAGGGAAGACCTATTTTTACTACCCTTGGGCCAGACCCTTTCTCTAACTCTAGGATTACCAAAGCCTCCTAATTGGTGTTGTTTGGATTTAGCTCAGTTGGTAGAGCACTGCGCTGCAGTCTCTGAGGTCCTGAGTTCAATTCCCAGCACCGCAAAAATGGGAGCAGGACCTGGCAATCCCGAAATAGTTAGCCATTGAAAACCCTATGAGGGTTGCTACGAGTAGGACTCGACTTGACGGCACCTAACAACAACACAACAACCTAATTGGTGGCTTCAGGTTCTGCTACCTTCAATCCTTCCATCTTCATATGACAGCCTATCTGGGGAAGCCTGCAGTTCAGAGGGATGATGTGGAAACGTCCCTGGACACAGTCAGAAGGTTTGGGTTTGGGATCCTGCTTTACCATTTTCTCCTCCTGAAGGGTTCTGAGAGATAAATAGAAGTCAGCCAGTTCTACAGTGGAAATAAGATCTTACCACGTGGAGGGAAAAGAGTATGTGAAGTGTATGCAAATATTCAGAGCAAAACTATTCATGATTGCCAAAAGATGGAACAACCCAAACGTCCAACAGCAGATGAGTGGATAAACAGAATGGCATGTATACATGCTATAGAGTATTACTCAACCATAAAAAGGAATGAAGTTCTGATACATACCCCAATATGGCTGAACACCTTTGCTAAGTCAGAAAAACCAGCCTCAAAGGACAAATACTATATGATTCCATTTATAGGAAATATCTAGAATAGGCAAATTCATAGAGATCGAAAGTCAAGTAGAGGTTACCAAAGTCTAGAAAGAAGGGGGAGTGGAGAGTTCTATTGCTTGAATAGGCACAGAATTTCTGTTAAGGGTGATGAAAATTCTTGGAAACAGTATTGGTGATTGCATGACAGTGTGAATATAATTAACCCTACAGAATTCTACGCTTTAAAAATGGTTAAGAGCCAGGTGTGGTGGTGCACGCCTGTAATCCCAGTGCCTTGGGAGGTGGAGGCTAGAGGATCGCAAGTTCGAGACCAGAGGCAGTCTGCCTCACTTAGTGAGACCCTGTCTCAAAAAGTAAAAAAATGGGCTTGGGATGCAGCTCAGTGGTCCAGCACTTGCAGAGCACGCAAGCGTGAGGCCCTGGGTTTAACCCTCAGTACCATAAAAAAACAAAAAAACCAAAAAACAAAAAAATGGTTAAAATGGCAACTTTAGGTTAGGTATATTTATGACAATAAAAAAGATAGTTTAAAAAGTAACAATCAGGGGCCAGGCATGGTGGCGCACGCCTGTAATCCCAGCGGCTCGGGAGGCGGAGGCGGGAGGATCGCAAGTTCGAGACCAGAGGCAGTCTGCGTAATTTAGCGAGACCCTGTCTCAAAAAGTAAAAAAAAATGGGCTGAGGTGCAGCTCAGTGGTCCAGCACTTGCAGAGCATGCAGGCACGAGGCCCTGGGCTCAACCCCCAGTACCAAAAAAAAAAAAAAAAAAAAAAAAGAGCAGGGGCTGGGCAAGAGGTGACAGGTGTTGACATCCGGGCAGGCCTGGAGGAGCCAGTGTGAGTAAAGGAGCCCCAGCCTGTTCTTGATCTGGTGACTGCTGTAGCACAAGCTTCACCTGCTCTGAGGGGAGCCCACGTGAACCCTGCTCTGGGCTCAGCTGGAACCACGTCCCTAAACGAGGAGAAAACCACGTGGGAATTAACTCAGTGATAAAGGTCGCCTGTGAGCGCCTCGGACTCACTGCCCTCCATGTCTGCGTTCCCAGCAGGGTCTTCTCAGGGGGAATGCCCCACTAAGAGAAGCCAAAAGGGGTGTTTCTCCCCAGCTGTGGAAATTACCCTGTGTCACTTTTGCCCTGAGCTGCCTGGTGGCAGGGAAGCAGCGGTTGGAACTCTGAGAGAGCGGCGATATTCCTGGTAGGTGGGCCAACCCTCCACCTCCCCTGGCCATCTCTGCTGCCTGCAGGCGTGGGTGCTCCCGCTTCTCACTGCAGCCCTGTTGCCACGTTGGACTCGGTGTCTAACCCACAGAGCTGCGGTGTGTCTCTTTGCTTCTACTGCGGCATCCCCAGATGTGGCTCCCTGCTTTGAGCGTCTGTGAGTCCAGGCTTGCTGGTTGCCTGTGCCCTGTACCTGCAGGTGGGCAGCTTAAACCAGCCAGGGTGGGGGTATGTGCAGCACAGACGTCTGCACACACCCCAGATCAGAGCTTGTGTTTCTGGAGAGCTGAGTTTCATTTCCATCAGTGTTCCGGGGACTGGGGTTCCGGTTTTTTCAGACTTCAATGAGAAAAAAATGAGATCCTGAAGTGTTAGGTGGGGCTTTGTTTCTTGGAGATCTTTGGGGGCCCCATGGCCTCAGGAGACAGTAGTGCTCAGTGAAGGTGGGAAGCTTTTCCCATCCCCTGTGTGGTCTGGAAGCCTGGAACAGGTGGCTGAGTTTGAGAGGACATTCTACCCCTGTAGGGCATCTTCCCCAAGCTGCTTCTCATCAGGCTCCTTAACCAGAGTTCTGAGTTCTTCTGTAGGAGGGTCTGTGTGTGCCCTGTGAAAATGGGATTGATTCTGCTTTCAATTGTCAGCCATGACTTCTCTGCCCATCCCTGAGGTTCAGATGCAAGAGAGGCTTTCCTCCTAGGGATTCGGATAGGCAGCCAGGCACATTAACCACAAGGTACAGGATTCTTAGCTTCTAGCTTGTATTGACTCATTCCCATTGCCAGGTTCAATGGGCAAGGCCAGAGATATATTAAAGGACAAAGTTGGTGCACTCCTGTAATCCCAGCACTCAGAAAGCTGAGGCAGGAAGATCTCGAGTTCCAGGCTATCCTGGGCTATGTAGCAGACCCTGTCTTAAGGTGGGGGAGGAAATGTTCACGCTGTTAGGATTTTGATGCATTTGGGACTGTTTATTGTCGTTTTTGTCAGTTGATATGTACAGTATTCACAAGATTACCCTTTGAATTCCCAGCTCTTGTTCCTTGTTAGGGATTAAATTGTGCCCTGCCCCTCACATATTGAAGTTCTAACTCCCAGTATCTGAGAACGTGATCTTATTTGCAAATAGGTTATTGCAGGTGTGGTTAGTTAAGATGAAGGCAAGCCCAAAGGGGAAGTTTGGACTGAAGGACACATACAGGCAGAATGCCAGGTGCAAAGGAAGCCTGTAACAAGGCAAGAAGAGAGGTGGGGAGCAGATCTCTCCCTGCTAGCCTTCAGGCCTGGGACCCACCCTTCTGTGTTGATACCTTGCTCAGACTTCCAGCTTCCAGAACTGTGAGACAAATACACTCCTGTTGTTTCAGCGACCCAGTATGAGGTATTTTGTTAAAGAAGCCTAGCAAACTAATACACTCCTAGGGAAACATACTTTCTCTTTTGTCCCCCACCAGGGTTTGTCGACAAGCAAAATTGTCATGATTCTTTAAGTCTTGGAATTTTTCTTTATGAATAACTTTAACATTACTCTGAGGGGAAACTGAAATATAACAGTGCCATCCAAAATTAGTAGTTCCACCAGCTTAGAAACATTAAAAGTCATTTAATAAAAATAAAAGAGATGCAAGACACATTAAACTATTTGCAGTACTCCAAATTTCCTTTTTATATTGATTCATTTGCACATAGTTGGAATCACTGGCCATGGGCTTTATGTTCTGTTATTTAAGGTTACTTCTGCATACTGAAAATGTTCGTATTCCTATTTGCATAGCTGTCATTCTGCCTTTCACTTATTAGTCATTGGTTTTCTAATTTCCACTACTAATATTCCTTGTGTAACTTACTTTTTGGTTCAGTTTGAGCTATTTCCTTGGGACCTGTGCCCAACAGAAAAACTGTGGGTTACACAGTTTTGTGGTCCCTGTTACCTACTGCTCCGTTATTCTCGGTATACTGAACTGATCTGTGCTTCCACCGGAGAGAGAAACTATACACATGTTGTTTTCTCCATCATCTTGACACTATTTAGTTGTATCATTTTAAATTACTTCCCCTAGTTTCAAAAGCCTGCAGCTGTAGCCCTGTGGCATCCGATCCCGTCAGATCTCGGAAGCTAAGCAGGGTCAGGCCTGGTTAGTACTTGGATGGGAGACCGCCTGGGAACACCAGATGCTGTAGGCTTGGGAGAAGGACCTGGCAACCCCCTCCCAAAAATCAACCTGCCATTGAAAACCCTATGAATAGCAGAGAAGCACTGACAATAGTGTTTCCCCTGTTGTACAGAGGGTCGCTATGAGTCGGATACCGACTCGACAGCACCTAACAACAACAACCCCTAGTTTCAAAAGCTTTCTCTAGTGGTAAGGTTGTTTTGATTTTCACTTAGGTCGCTATGAAGGAAGCGATGCAAGCAGCTTTTTAGGCTCCCGTTTTATTTTTACATTTTATTGAGCTGAGAAAGACGCACCAGCAGGAACTCAGGGGGACGAGAGTGGGCTGGAGGCCCCGCAGCCCTGTCGCGGGTGTGCTTGCAGCGGTGCCCGCCAGGGGGCAGGGCAGGCCCGGAGGCGGCCTGCGGCGTTCCACAATGCACCGGGCTCGCGTCCGAACTCGGCTTCGGCGAATGGGTGGAGCCGCCGAGGGGGCGTGGCCAGGCATCTGGGCGGGGGGAATAGGCGGGGTCTGGGCGTGGGCGCCCTGGGCGGTCGCTGTTACCTGGCGCTGAGGACCTGGGCACCTGGCGCGGCCGCAAGGTAGGGCGCGTGGGGCGTGTCCCTTCCTTGGGAGGAAGACTCTCAGCGGCAGTCAGGGCCGCGCTCACCTCCCGCCGGCGGAGCCCGCTGGCTCCGTGGCGAAACTCTTTGTCTGGTCGCGTCCTGCCGCGCTCCCGGCGGCGCGGGGCTCGCGAAGCCGGCGGTGGGGAGCAGCTGCGGGTGGCCCCGCGCCGCAGTGCGCGTGCGCCCTCGCGGTGCGGGCACGTGCGTGGGAACCTGGGGGCGTGGACTCCGGATCGCGCGGACCTCGGGAGGGCCGACCCGATGTCGCGGGTGTCCGCGGAGGGGCCCCGGCCACGTGCCTGCCTCCCGCCCATCGCGGGACTGCGCCCCGACGGCCCCCGCTGCCGCACACCCAACCCTTCGCAGCAGAGGTGGCTTGGTTGGAGATCTCATAATTGGAGCATTTGAAAAAAGAAAGTTTAGTGTCTAGGACATGCTGGGGACCAGGAGCCCGGGAAAGCGTGGGCTGGTGGGTGTTGGGGCCCCTCAGCCCGTGGCTGGGTTAGACCTCATGACTCCTTCCACTTACTCTCACTTCTGTTACCTGGGCGCAGTGTTATCTCAACATGAACGCTCCAGGCTGCAGTGCACTTCTGCCAATTTTTCAAAGCCTAGCATGGTCCTCTGATTCCCTTTCCCAAGGTAAAACAAGTCATATGTGTAAAGGCATATTTTTCTTTAAAATCTCCACTCTAGTATGTCCATTCCCATACATGTCAATTGGCTGCTTTTGCTTACAAACTCCAAGCAGTTTTTTTATATAGTAATAAAGATTAATTACAAAAACTAGCTAAAAGATATTCTTCAGGTGAACATGATTGATCCTGATCAACAAATGAGCTGATAGTTTTTGCTAAGTGCCCTTCAGTCAGGTCCAACTCATAACGATCCTCTATGTACAACAGACCAAAACACTGAGTCTGTGTCAGACACACAATCTTTTTTTATGTTTAAGCCCATTGTTGCAGACACTGTCAGTCCATCTAGTTAAAGGTCTTCCAATGCAGCAAATAGGAAATCAGGTAAGTTTGGTCTCAGACATTTCTGTCACTGACAAAGTCGAACTATTAAAATTACCTTTGTTATTCCTTGCAAATCTAAAATGCTAGGAATGGACACAAATTCCTTTCTTG
Organism: Pedetes capensis; assembly: GCA_007922755.1. Taxonomy (NCBI): domain Eukaryota; kingdom Metazoa; phylum Chordata; class Mammalia; order Rodentia; family Pedetidae; genus Pedetes; species Pedetes capensis. Next base: position 149,296 of record VMDO01002308.1, read on the forward strand.
CTAGGCATGCCTCCTGATAAAATAAGAAAATTCTTTCAAACTTTTACCACCAGACCTCTGCGCAAGGAAAGGAGGTGAGTCTAGGAATTAGGGTTCTAAACCTTTGTTAAGCAGAAATCCTTAGTGGTCCTTACCTCTGTCTTGGGTTACTTTCTCTAGAAGTTTCAGTTCTTTCTCAAAATATGAAATTATGAGCCTAGTGGTGGCACATGCTTGTAATCCCAGCACTTGGAAGGCACAAAGATTGCTGTGAGTTTGAGGCCAGTCTGGGCCACATAGCAAGTTCTAGGCCAGCCAGGGCTACATAGCGAGACCGTGTCTTAAACAAAAAATGGTGGAATTTCTCATTATGTGTAATATTTTTTTATTTGGAAGATAGCTTCATTTTCCACATATAACATTGATACTCCTTTAAAAGCATTGTGTGTTTGTAAAAAGATACAAATCTTTAAAATTTAAGAACAACAACAACAAAAAATACATCTTTTTAGTATGTATGGTGACTCCCATCATGACATTGGAGAGTGGCAATGAGCCCCAAACAGAAAACCAAAATCTGGTAAGTTGTTAATGGTCAGCAGCACCCATAGAAAGTGAAGGGCAGTATCTGAAACTTAAAATGAGTAGTTCAGAGATTTTACAGTAAGATCCCTTTGCAGAGTAGACTGCAAGCTTTTGTGAGCCCGTCATTACCAAAGCTTGGTGTGGAAGGGGGCTTATGCTCCTAGGAAGACATTTAAATACAAGGGCATGGGCTCAAGGAATAAGTGAATCAAGTGTAAGTATAGGCACTTTTGGTTAACTTAAGGAACAGGTATAAAAAGGGGGAGCAATGCTAGGGACGCAGCTCAGTGGTAGAGCACTTGCCTGGTATACACAGACCCTGGGTTCAATCCCTAGTTCTGCACAGTACAAATAAGCAAAAAAAATAGGTGGCCGTGCATTGACCTTCCAGTGCCCTTCATGCTTCCAAAAAAGTGCAGCTGCCACAGTTCTTTTTTCTGAGGGAGGTAACTTTAAAACTGACCAGTCACAGGCTAGAGTTTATGAGAGTAGGTACAATGAGTGGCTAATCAGTTACTCATTTCTACTCCAAGCCCCTGCTGAGAACCAGACTGACTCACTGTTATAGACCAGCTCTAGTGGAGAATAGCCCATGCAGGATCAGTTAATGGGCTGTGTCATCAAGACCTTGGAAGTAGGCTCAGGGCATTTCTTAGACACTGAAGGAGCCATAATAGCGTCTCTCAGAGGAACCATAGTGGCTCAATTTAGAAATGCAGCATTGCTTGCTGGGGATTGAACCCAGGGCTTCTTGTACAGGCTAAGCTCACACTTTACCACTAGGCCATATTCCTGGCCCCCATGCCATTTAGTTTTGAAGAAAAGCCTGGGATGATGGTTTGTGCCTGTGATCCCAGCACTGGGGAGGATTTCGAGTTTGAGGCCATCTTGGACGACATAGTTCCAAGCTGTAGTGGGTGGGAGTGAGGCTGGAGTCAAGGGTGGTAAAAGAATTTACTGGACCTCAGAGTAGGAAAGAAAGAGTTTATTCATACACTGCAAGAGGGCAGTGGAGAGACAACAAGGGGGAGTTTATTGCTCTGCACTGAGTGATGGGCTGCTGGTGTTTTTACGGGACTTGGGGGCAGATTGGAGCTGGTTTGACCTTGGCTGGGAATAGTTTACTTTTGGAACCGTTTGAGGGTTCGATTTAATTCACTTTGTTTTGGAGAGTCTCATCTCACCTGCCTTGTCCTTGTAGCCTGTGGTTCTAATGAAGGGGCTTGCTCTTAGAGAGTACCTGTAGCGTGTTGTGTCATCTCTTATAGCACCCCTCAGAAGTGGCCCCCACCATGGGCGAGCCTAGGTTACATAGTGAGCCCCATCTCAAAACACCAAAACAGAACACCTCAGAACAAACAACATCCCCCCAAAGAAGGAATAGAGAAAATACCTTGAAATATTTCCTCTGGCTTCTGTCTTTGTGGTAACTTTTTTTTCCCCCCATTGTTGGGGGTTGAACCCTGGGCCTCATGCATGCTAGGCAGGTTCTCTACCATGGAGCCAAAACCCTGGCCTCCATTTTTTATTTTTCATTTTGAGACAGGGTCTTGCTAAGTTGTGCAGGGTGCTTCTGACCTTGAACCTGCCGCCTCTGCCTTAGCATCCCAAGTAGCTGGGATTACAGGTGTGATTGTGGTGCCTGGTTCATAGTGCAAATTTTTATTTAAAAAGAAAAACACTATTAGAGAATGATATGAATTATTAACTTATCAGGTTATGCAATATGAGACCATGGAAGCAGTTATTCTGAATAAGTTGATCACATGGGAACTATACCAGACTTCCGATGTTAAATGCCACCTTATTTATTCATGTTCAGATTTTTGTCCAAGAGACATCATAGCACTGTGCAGGGATTGGAGATAAGATAATTTATTGCTTTGTTGTTAGGTGCCATTGAGTCAGGTACGACTTACAGTTGACCCTAAGTACAACAGAATGAAACACTCCCAGGTAGTGTTCCAGCCACACTATCTTTCTTATGCTTAAGCCCATTGTTGCAGACACTGTATCCATCTAGTTGAGGGTGTTCCTTTTTTTTTCGTTGACCCACTGCTCTCCCGAACATGATGTCCTCTGGGGATCAGTCCCTCCTGACAATATGTTCAAAACACATAAGATGCGGTCTAGCCATCCTTGCTTCCAAGGAGGTCTCTGGTTGCACTTCTTCTAGGACAGATCTGTTGGTCCTTTTGGCAGCCATGGTCTATTCAATATTCATCACCAGCACAATTCTAAAGCATCACTTCTTCTCCTGTCTCCCTTATTCACTGTCTAGCTTTCACAAGCATATGATGTGGCCCAAAATAATGCCCAATGATAGAGTGTGTGCATTATCTTAGAGCACACAAGGAATATTTACAATAATTAACTTAGACCCTATCTTAAGATAAAAAATATTTTAAAAGGGGCTAAGGGTGCAACTCAGTGGTAGAGCTCTTGCAAAACATGCTTGAGACCCTTGACTCAACTCCCCAGTACCACCCAAAAAAAAAAAAGAAAGAAAAAAACCCCATTGAATATCACATTATGATCAAATTACCAAGATTTAGGACCTTGTAATAAGTTTGTGATAAGGAAGAGGAGGAAATGCAGTTCAAAAAAAGCAAAACATACCTCCTAGAACCCAGCCCAAGCAAAGAATGCTGCCTGGATTCCTAGGTGACAGATTACCAAAGCATAGGGCTATAAGATGGCAGAGATATCATTTAATTTAACCCCCCCCCCCCCCCGTTTTTACAGATAAGAAGGAATCAAGTGACTTGCTCAGGGTCACTGAACAGTTCAGGCAGAGTGAGGATGCACAGCCAAAACCTGTCCTCCTCAGCCAGACAGCTAGTGCTGGGTACCAAGAAAGACTCTGAACTGACAAAACTGTGCTGTCTTTTCAGGCAGAAAGCAAACGATGTTCTTCATCTTGGTCAGCCTCACTGCAGCAAATTCATAGGAGGACAATGACTGAGGATATTCTGGTGCTTGCAATTGGGTGTTCGGTTGCTGGCTCCATCAAGGTGGTGAAAGGTTCACAAGTCGAGAGTTCACTCTTTCATGATCAGAAATTTGAGGGATTAAAATATCTCAACTGTTCTAGCTTTTATGTCTGACACCTTTATTCCAGATGCTCTGTCAGTTGCCCTGGTACATAAAACTCCTAAGCTATAGAAACCTTCACTGACTCCTGGAAAAAGTAAGAAAGGGAATAGAGTGTGGGGGTTGATGAAATGAGATGATGTGGAAGGGGGTCACACTTCTGAGAGTTAGGATTCCAGCGAGGAAGTCCCTTCAAAGGAATGGGATTTTCAGCAGATGCGTGTCCAGGGGCTCATAGATGCAGAAGGATGGAGCCAGGCAAGATAGTGCCTTCCTGCTGATGGTAGACCAGTACTAACAATCAGCCAAGTAAACTATTTGTGATGCAGTGGGGAAGGCATGGACTTTGAGGTCAGATGTTAAATAAAAATTACAGGAAGCCATTCTTTTGGACTAAGTCCCTATCCTAGGCCCTAACAGACCAGACAAAAAAATCAACATGGAGTGACTTGGGCCAAAGTTCCACATCACAGAGCTGAAACCAAGCCGTTTATCTGACCTTCTAAGAAATCAGGAGTAGAGATAACAGTCAAATGTCCTAAACAGGCCACTGTCAATCGACATAATAATGAAGTTCCTGCATTAATCTTTGCGCACACAAAAAGGTAATCTGAAGTGACTTGATGTTAACCAGTGAATTAGTTTCCTACTCTCTTCCTGTTCCTGCCTTAAAAGAGAGTAACTTTGAAATGACCGAGTCACTTTTGTTTCTGCTGTCAGTTAGTAGATACTCAATGAATGGTATATATTTGCATTACTTTGTTGTTAGATGGGTCCAACTCATAGTGACCCTATGTACAGTAGAACAAAACACTCCTCGACACTGTGCCATGCCTGGCACTGTCAGTGCTTCTCTGCAATTCATAGGGTTTTCAATGGTGGATTGTTTCGGGAGTGAGTTGCCAGGTCCTTCTCCCTAGCCTGCAGCACCTGGTATTCCCAGGTGGTCTCCCATCCAAGGATTAACCAGGCTGACCCTGCTTAGCTTCTGAGATCAGGCAGGATTGGATGCCAGGGTGCTATGCCTGCAGACAACTTGCATTACTAGTATGAAATGATTAATAAAGATATTAAACATGACCCCAAAAGTCTGTTTTTGAAGTCCATGAGCTCAGAATGGTGTGTGTTTTTAAATGGTTGAAAAAATCAAAATAATAATTTGTGACCTATGAACATACTATGAAGTTCAAATTTCAGTGTCTATGAATAAAGTTTTATTGGGACATATCCATGTGCTTGGGTTTACATATTATCTATAGCTGCTTTCGAGTTACAGCAGCCAAGTTGAGTAGTTTGACAGAAAAACATATGGCCTGCAAAGCCTGAATATTTACTGTTTGACCCTTTACAGAAAATGTTTGCTGACCCCTAATCTAGAACAAAACCCCGAGGGGCAGCTACAGAGCAGCAGTTCAGTCAACCTCAGCTCTGGGGGTCACAATTAAGAAGGAGCACAGATCCCATCTCCTCTCGTGTTGAGACCGATGGACAGAGGCTGTGCTAGGCTGTCCCAGGATCAGCATGGACAGGGTTAACGGGAGAACCATGGCTCTGGCCGGACCACTTCCAGATTCTGCCAGCTGAGCCAGTCTGGGGCTGGAGCTTACTGAAGTAGGCTGAGAATTCTGGGATTGAGTTAGGTGTGGGGATGCCCAGCGGCTTCCCAGCTACTTCAGAGTCCGAGGCAGGAGGATCACTTGAGCCTAGGAATGAGGGGTCACCTAGTCAACCCAGGGGCTGGGATTTAGCTCAGTTGGTAGAGCGCTGCACTGCAGTCTCTGAGGTCCGGAGTTCAATTCCCAGCATAGGAGAAGGGCCTGGCAATCCACTCCCAAGGTAATCCCGAAACAGTCAGCCATTGAAAACCCTATGAGGGTCACTATGAGTCGGAAACCGATTCGACGGCACCTAACAACAACAGTCAACTCAGGGAGACCATGTCTCTGTTGAAAAGAAAAACCTGGCATCAGCGAAGTCAGTTTTTTATACTTTTGCATTTATTTGCTCTTTGTTTTTTATTTGCTTGCTTTTCTCTTTGTGTTTTAGTAAATCTCTCTTAAAAATTATAAATCTCAGGCTAAGGGCGTAGCTTCGTGATAGAGTGTTTGCCTAGCATGCATCAAGCCCTGGGGTTGATCCTAGCACTGTAACATAAGGTTAGAAGTTTTTGTTTAAGCCAAGGAGAGAAAAAAATGATTGATTCATACGTAGGCTAAGATAGTCTTCACTGCTTCTAAACCATATGGTGTGTGGTCTGGCCCCGTCCCACTTGTTTGGACTCCTTTCTCCGTCTCTCCCTTTGCCCTGCTCCGCTCATGTTCTGCCGCTTACAGGGCCCACAAGTCAGGCAGATGCGCACTCATTCTTGTCTGTACCCTGTTGCTTCCTCTGCTTCCCATTTGTAGTGGTTTGGATCCGGGTGGAGTGTGGCCCTCAAGGGTTCATGGGCTCAAAGCATGGTCCCCAGGGTAGTGTGAGAGGTGGTAGAACCTCTAAGAGGTGAGGCCAGTGGGAGGTCCTTTGGTCACTGGGGGCATTGTCCTCGGGGATTTTTTTTTTTTTTTTAAAGCACTTAGAGGTTGAATCCTGAGCTTCATCCCCAGGCCATTTTTCATTTTTTTATTTTGAGTCAGGGTCTCACTAAATTACCTAGTCTGCTTCTGGCCTTGAACTTGTGATCCTCCTGGCTCTGCCTCCTGAGTTGCTGGGATGACTGAGCCCCCGGGATGATGGGTGTGAGCCACCGCACCCTGCCTCAGAAGGGATTAAAGCTAGTCTTGTAGAGTGAGTTCTTACAAGAGCAAGTTGTTGTAAAAGAATAACCTGACACCCGAATCTCTCTGGTTCCTGTCTTACCACATGATTTCATTTACACGTGGCTCTGGCCAAATTGGTATGCCATGAGGCTGTCGCCAGAGGCTTAACCACTGGGGCTGCCCAATCTTGGACTCTCAGCCTCCACAACCATGGGCTAAATAAACCTCTTTTCTTTATAAATTATCCAGCGTCAGATATTTTGTTAAAGCAAGAGAAAAGGGACTAATATACCAGTTGGTAGAGCGCCGCGCTGCAGTCTCTGAGGTCCCGAGTTCAATTCCCAGCACCACAAAAATGGGAGAAGGACCTGGCAATCCACTCCCACGGCAATCCCCCCACCCAAAAAAAAAAAAAAATCAGCCACTGAAAACCCTATGAGGGACCAGGAGGAGTGAGCTCTCTAGCTCAAGAACGTGGACATCATAAGTGTAAAGTCTTTTAAATTTTACCTGTAAGAGAGAAAGCTGTGTAACATTTTTTAGTACTAGAGTTGATTTCCTTAGTCCTAATCTTTTAGGATCCTTGAATAAGATTTTAAAAAGATAGAAGCTTGCCTGGGTTTCAGATTTTTGGAAGATTTTGTTGATCTCATCATTCTCAGTAGGTGACAATGAGATTGCTTTACCTATGCTGACTTCAACTATGTTGTTAGGTGCCATTGAGTTAGTATCAGATTCATAGCAATCCTGTGTACAACAGGCAAAACACTATTGTCAGTGCTTCTCTGCTGTTCTTAGGGTTTTCAATGGCTGGTTGTTTTTTGGGAGTGGGTTGCCAGGTCTGTCTCCCAAGCCTACAGCACCTGGCGTTCCCAGGTGGTCTCCCATCCAAGTACTAACCAGGCTCGACCTTGCTTAGCTTCTGAGATCTGAGGAGATCGGACACCACGGTGGTGTGGCTGCAGGCGAACTCAACTATTAAAAGAAACACCTTCTGCAAGATTATTGATGAGTCTGTGTTCAATATTGTGACATTTCTCTAATTCCATCTTCCATCTTCATATTCACGTTTCAGTCTGTGTCATATAATAATGCAAGACACAGACTTCAGGCATTTGACTTGGGGCAGCCCTGTCTTACTCATACCTCAGTTCATTAATTGTCGTGGTGTGGGTCTGGATTTGGATCTGGATCTGGTTTGGATCTGGAATGTCCCCCGGAGGCTCACATGTTGGAGGCTTGGTGCCCAGTGCAGCAGTGTTCAGAGGTGGGGCCTTTGGGAGGTGCCTGGATCCTGAGGGCCTGGCCTCATCAGTGGGCTAATGTGTTGACAGGCCCAGAATCTGAGGGGCTTCTGGGAGGCAGTGAAAGCATAGGCGGTGCCATGAAGTTGAAGTGAGCAGCCCTTGGAGGTGTGCACGTGGGGGCTGCGCCTTGTCCCTGGCTTCTCCCCCACTTCCCAGTGGTTTGCTCAACCACGTGATCCCTGCTGTGATGCTCTGCCTCACCACAGGCCCCGAGACAAGGGAGCCAAGGGACAATGGCCTGACCCCTCTGAAACCGTGAGCCGAAACAGCTCTTTACCCTTTAAGTTGGTTTCTCTCAGGTATTTTGTAACAGTGGTGGAAAGCTAACAGTAATAATTCTTCAGACATTCAAATCTACGTGCACATGTCACACGCACACACACACATAATCATTAAGTTCAACACTATGCTGCAAAGATAAAGTACTCCAATTTAAAAGATTTGAGGAGTTAGTATTCTCAAAGCTTTCTGTCTTCTTAAATGCAGAGGCTGGCTATATCCTGTCCTAAGAAAGATGACTCAACCTTTTTGGTCATATAATGCCTAACAAGGAAAACAGAATTACTGTTCAGTCAAAACTTTTATGCTTAGAGAAAAAATGGCAGTTCTTTGGGAGCTGAAGAGGGGACAAATGTAGTTTTTCGACCCTCTACATTCCTCTTGCATTTATTTATTGGCCTTTGGAAGGTTGGAAGGGGGCTTCTAATGTTAGCAGAATATATAGGTCTAGCATCCCTAAACCAAAAACCTGAAATCTGAAATGCTGTCATCCTGAAAGTTGAGCATTGATCTGATGCTCAAAAAGTTTCAAAGTTGCAGCATTTGGATTTTGTGTTTTCAGATTAGAGATGATCAACCGGGAAAGTCTATATAAATATTCTAAGATCTGAGAAACTCACAAATCTGAAACACTTCTGGTCCAAGCATTTAGGGTAAGAGATATTCAACCTGTTTTTAGGATATTCTCTTAGTACTCTGGGAACTTTAAAAACTACCGCCTGGTTTAATCTTCACAATAAGTCTAACAATAGATATTATCTCTATTTTGTCAAAATGTTAAGGACTAGGGGAATAATTTCCCATGGTTACCCATGATAAGTGATGGATTTAGATTTAAGCCAGAACTGTCTGATTCTAAAACCTGTGCTGTTTTTTCCCCTCCCTTTATTGGTAGATGTTGGTGGGGCACAGAGTAATATAGCATTTGCTTTTTCCATTAGGCAACCATTATGTCACTTTTGGTTACACTTTTTATCAATTTATGAGGTTTATAGAACCTTTTGACTAATATGTAGTAAAACTTGCATGCATATTTGAGTTATGTTTCCTTGTTTTTCCCATGTACTCATAAAGTTGCATCGTTTACATTGAGATTATCCTCTCCCCCATTATCCCCCTACATTGTTTTTCCTTCCCATCCTACCTTCTGGAATCTTCACTTCCCTCTGCTAGTTCCCTCCCTCCTCCTTTCTACTCTATATTATCCCTTCTTTGCTAAGCATAACTGTATATTTTTATATATCAACCTCTGTATAGAAAACCTGTGCTCTTGCTATCTTTCTCATCTTGGCTTCATTTAGCATACTTGTTAGGTGCCATCGAGTTGTATCCAACTCATAGCCACCCTCATAGGGGTTTCAGTGGCTGATTGTTTTGGGATTGCCTTGAGAATGGATTGCCACATCCTTCTCCCATTTATGCAGTGCTGGGAATCAAACCTGGGACCTCAGACTGCACAGCATTGCTCTACCAGCTGAGCTAAATCCCAGCCTTAGCATACTTAGGGATGAAAAAATCATTTATTCTTAATAGATACTTAGCTAACAAGAGTTTAGACATCCTGTTTCTCTGTGGACTGTAAGTGAAATAATCCAACCTGGCCAGGATGGTGATCAAGAGGAAGGGACTAATTGGAAGGCTGCTGTCAACACAGAAACAATAGGAGTTAGTTGGTGATTGAGTGGGTGGGAATCAGTGGTGTCAGGATGCAGTTCATTGGAAACCGTCTGCTGTTTATACAATAAATCCATTCACTTCAGAAAAGCACCTGTCATTACAGTTACACATACTTTTCTTTAGGCCAGACGTGGTAGCACCTGCCTGTAATCCCAGCAGTTTGGGATGTGGAGGCAGGAGGATTGTAAATTCAAGGCCAAATGGAGCCTATGTAACGTAGTGAGACCCTTTCTCAAGATAGAAAGGGGTTGGGGGTGTAGCTCAGTGGTAGAGCGCTCACAAAGCATGGATGAGGCCCTGGATTTGAGCCCCCAGCACTGCAAAACAAACACTTTTCTCTGAAGCCTGCTAGACTCTTGTCATTTATAATTTATCTGTGTGGAATCAGGAGGCTGACAATACCTAACAGTTTCGATTTTGCTAAGGTGAAGGATTTTAAGTTGTGTGGACTGTTGAGGCTAGGATACTGGAGAGAGCCTAGGCAAGGACCCAGCCGTCTGGTCTCTGCAGCTTTGCTGCATGAAAAGAAGCTTCTGTTAAAGTCTGAAATGTCATGTATGTTTTAAGTTTCATAGCATTTCTTCTCACTGGAGTGTAGTAGTTTGTTTCTGTTGCTCTGACAGAATGGCAGTGACTGAGTAATTTATAAAGAAAAGAGTTATTGGCTCATGGTTTTGGGCACTGGGCTGTCAAGATCTGGTGGCTGCATCCGTGCTTCAGCTCACAGAAGAAAGTGAGAGGGCAAGTGTTTTGCATGAAGAAGGCGGAACATGTGGGTGGACATGCTTTATAACCATTTGCTCTGGTGGGAACTAATTCAGTCCCACCAGCATGACAATCCCTTGAGAAGGATTCATCCATTCCTGAGGGCTTTGTGCCCATGACCCATGTGGGTGGTGGCGTGCACCTCTCCGGTTTGGCTGTATGTTTCAGATGGGAGGCACAGTGGCGCCCACAGATAACTATGTATTCAGGACCCTCTGGTGAGGGGCGCGGACTCCTGCGGCCCTCAGGAACGCTGCAAGAGGAGAGGGGGAAAAGGAGAAGCCTCAGGACTCTTTACCTCAGGGGACCGTGCAGCTCTTTATTATCTCTCTGCCCTGACAAGGGCTGAGAGAAACCCAAATTGTACAGTTCACAAGTGCTAGATGCTACAACCCAAATTGTACAGCTCACAAGTGCTAGCTCTATTGCTGCCTTGAGGGCAGTGGCAGTTGTTCTGCCTCCGGCACTGGGACCAGAGACTGTCCTCGGCTTCTGTCCCTAGGTGCTGGGCCAAGGGAATGTCCTCAGCTTGATAGTAGATCCTTGAGTGCGCAGTCTAGATGTCCTTGTTGCATCTTGGAGAGCTCGTTCGCTGGTCGTCATTGTCTTCAAGTATTGCAGCCAATGGTCTGGCGAAGAGAGCTCTTGTCTTATCCATCGTTCACAGCAGAGAGAGAAAGGGAGGGGGGGAGAGAGAGAGAGAGGCTGCTGCAGTGCAGCTCCTTATATAGCTGGCCCCCAAATGGCCTGAGCCAATCAGCTTTGAGTCTGTTGTTCATGTATAGTCCAATCAAAATGAGGAATACGTGAAGGGGCTTGAGAAATCATCCTATTAACACAGCAAAACTGACCAATCACATTGCTGCAAAAAATGTCCAATCGCATTACAGGAAGGTGTCCAATCAGGTCACAGCAAAGTTAACCAATCACGTTACAAGAATATTTACAGAGTCACAAGCCTACTCAGGGAGGCTTTTGGCTGCCACGTGTACGTTGCTTTTACTCTTAGGCTGTATTTCCCTATTTTTTTCCAACAATTTCTCAAATGCTGGTTTTGGATTTCTTTCTCCTCACAGTTTACCCCTATAGATTCAGACTCCTCCTCAACACTGTGCACTGAGGAATATGGGTTTCAGAGGGGACGGACATTATTCTTACCACAGCAGCGCTCCTTGTTTATGTAGACATCTTGGTCTGTCTGGCACCCCCTGTGTTCCGAGGACTGTTTCTTCCTCCAGCCATTTGATTCTGGCAGTGGCTGCCATGTTCTTGCAGCTGACTGGCCTGACCCAAGCTGGAGAAGACTCGTCTTTGATTTCTGAACTTAGAACTAAAAAAAGCTTGAGGAACTCCTTGTCAGTGGTAACCCTTGACCTCTCAGTGGCTGTATTTCCTGCCATCTGGAGAAGATGATGAAAGAGTCTTGCAGTTGACACACCAGTGACAGGAGAGAGCCCTGGTGTTGCACGAGCCCCAGTTCCTGGTTTTGTGGAGGCCCACTGCGTGCTCCCAGAGGCCTGGGGAGAAGGACCTGTCATCTCACTCCTGAAACAATCAGCCATTGAAACCCTATGAATAGCAGAGAAACACTGACATAGTGATGGGCATGGCACAGTGTCAGGGAGGGTTTTGTTCTGTTGTGCATAGGGTTGCTATGAGTCAGACCTGACTCGATGGCACCTAACAACAACTGCAACCATTTCTCCCTAGGTTTGGTTGTGCAGTTGTTCTCTGAATTCTGTCCTCTGCCATATCTGAGTTTCTGTCATTTATAAGCAAGAGTCCTTGAGCTGGGCATGGTGGCACACATGTGTAATCCTAGCACTTGGGAGGCAGAGGCAGGAGGATTGTGAGTTCAAGACCAGCTTGAGTTACAAAGCAAGTTCCAGGCCAGCCCAGGGTACATAGAAAACCATGTCTTAAAAACAACAAACAAAAGTAGATTCCTGGGAGAGTTTTGTATTATTGTGCTGTCTCTAAGCTTGATATAAGCTTATGTGATTACATATGTATTTTATACATATGTATGCATGTATACATGAAGGTCTTATACAAACATACACTATATATGTACACACATAGGTGGTCTCCCAAGTGTCTGCCAGCTTGTCTTTTTGTGGAAGCTTACATGTTGCTCTGATGGTGAAAGCTGTGCCGGCATTTCGAATACTAGCAGGACCATCCATGGTGGACATGTTTCACCTGAGCTTCCAGACTAAGACAGACTAAGGAGAAGGACCCGGCAGCCCATTCCTGAAACAGTTAGCCATTGAAAACCCTATGAATAGCAGAGAAGCACTGTCAAATATAGTGCCAGAAAATGAACCCCCAGGCTAGAAGGCGTTCAAGAAATGACTGGGGAAGAGTTGCCCCCTCAAAGTAGAGTCAACCTTAATGATAAGAATGGAGTAAAGCCTTTGAGACTTCCTTTTGCTGATGCGGTATGACACAAAATGAGAAGAAACAGTGTCTGCAACATTGGGCTCAAACATAAGATGATCATATGCATGGCATAGTTTTGGGTAGAGTTTTATGTGTTTGGTTGTACTTAGGGTTGCTGAGTTGGACCCGATTAGATGTCACCCAACAACAACATGTGATGGCAGTGGTTGCATAACATTATGAGTGTGTTTGATACCACTGAATTGTACAGATGTGAGTATTAAGATGGTAAATTTATGTTTATTGGCCCAGCTCTTGGCAGCAAATCCAATCTGCATGCAATTCTAATCTGCATCTGATTTTGTAGCCCTCTAAAACTATTGAAAGGGTGTGGACTAACATATAAAGGGTGTATATGTCTATATAAGGCCTTCACACGTACATGTGTATGTGTATTGAGTAACCTTAATTTTTAGCTTATATTGACATTATTTTGTAAAATACATATTTTTAGATTATTTAAATTTACAATAAATTTTAACTACAGATTGTTAATGTGTGAGGGGACAAGCAACTTTACAGACTTCTTTTAGGGCGTACGCAAGCCAGCAAGGGTGAAGACCGCTAGATGTCTGTGAGGGAGTAGACGCATGGGGTGATGCAATGGGAACTGAGACAACAAAGCAACACGGAGTGCATTTTTGCTGGTAGGATGTATGCAGACTAAACTGCAGTGATGTAATGTTTACACATGCGGTAGATATAAAAAGCTTAAGGCAGCTCTTTGTTCTTCTGACTTTCAGGCACGTGCTAGCACATGTTGAAGAAAATAAGTGACAGGACAGGCATGCAATTATGCTGCTGCTGCTGCTGCTGAGGTGGCCAGGACTGGCCAAACCCAGTGCAGAAGCAGACACATGAGTGAGTGGATCTGCTGTAGGACCAGGTCGGGGCACCCCATCCCAGGATGCACTGCATGACCACCGCACTTGAAACAAGGTCTTGCAAAAACTTTAATTTGTGGGGAGAAGAGAGTTCAGTTGAACTCTAACCAAGTGTGAGAATCCTTTAATCATTAAGGCTTAATGGGCTTAATCTCCCAGAGTATACTGAGTATACAGTATACTCTCCCAGAGTATACTGAGTAAACAAAAATATTGTGCTCCCAGGGTATAGTAGTATTTATAAATGCAGACAACTCAGAAGTAGTAAAATGCTTAGCTCTTGCTTTCAATAAACTTGCCCTCTAGTTAGGAGCCTGCAGCGGTAGCCCTGTGGCATCCGATCCTGTCAGATCTCGGAAGCTAAGCAGGGTCGGGCCTGGTTAGTACCTGGATGGGAGACCGCCTGGAAACACCAGAAGCTGTAGGCTTGGGAGGACCTGACAAGCCCCTCCAAAAAATCAATCTGCCATTGAAAACCCTATGAACAGCAGAGAAGCACTGACAATAGTGTTTCCCCTGTTGTACAGAGGGTCGCCATGAGTCGGGTACCGACTCAATGGCACCTAACAACAACTAGTTAAGAGGACAACATCCAAGCAAAAACAACCAGAAAAAAAAAGGCAACATATAAGAAGTATATAATAATTCCCCAAGAGAAACAAGTACTCTCATGCTTTCCTGGTGGAAGTATAAATTGACACAACCCCCTATTGGGGACTTGGTCACTGAGATCAAAATTATAAATGAATATTGCCTTTGGTTCAGTAATTTAACTTCTGGGAATTTATCCTTTGGCCACACTTAAGAAATAACATATATTCAAAGCTCTTCATTGTGGTGTTACTCAAAAGCACAGGAAATGGAAAGAAGTCAGATACCCTTGAGTAGGGCACTGTTCAGTACCACTGCTTCCTGATCATGTGCAGCCTCTTGCAATGGTTGGTCATCCACCAATTCTTTTTGGTATAATCACTCTGTGTATTCCTTCCATTTTCTTTTGGTGTTTCCTGTGTTGTTTAATATTTTCCCTGTAGAGTCCTTCACTATTGCCACTCAAGGCTTGAATTTTTTTAATTCCTTAAGCCTGAGAAAAACAGAGCGTGTTCTTCTCTTTTGGTTTTTTATCTCCGGCTCTTTGCACATGTCATGATTGATTTTTTGTCTTCTCAAGCTGCCCTTTGAAGTCTTCTGTTTAGTTCCTTAATTTCATCATGTCTTCCTTTTACTTCAGCGGCTCCACATTAAAAGGCAATTTTGAGTCTCTTTTGACATGTCATTTTCTTTTTTTTTTTCCTGTCTTGTTAATAACCTTTTGCTTTCCTCATGAATGATATCTTTGTCATGCCACAACTCGTCTGGTCTTCTGCCATTAGTGTCTACTGTGTTAGGCCTGTTCTTGAAGTGGTCCCTGAACTCAGGTGGGTTATACTCAAGGTCATACCTTGGCTCTCATACACTTGTTAGGTGCTGAAAAAAAACTAGAACAACAGGGCACTGTTGAAATACATTATGGTACATACATGCAATGGAACATTTTAAAGATAGAAAATGCATGAGGAAGTGTTCAATGTACATATATTTTAAAAGTCTCCCAGATATATTAAGTGACTGAAAAACCCCAACAAGTTACATAAAATTTACATATGATGCTTCCTTTTGTTTGCAAACAGGAAACCCCATAAACAGAATATATTTGTATGTGTTCTAATATTCATAATTAAATTCTAGATGAACACACATATAAGCTGTCTTCTGAAGTGGGTTGAAGGAGGGTGATATGGTTTGAATATCCTTTGTCTTCTCTGAACCTCACGTTGAGATTTAATTTCCATTATAAGATACAAGAGGTGGGACTAGGGCTGGAGATGTAGCTCTGTGGTAGAGTGCTTGCCTAACGTGTGAGGTCCTGGGTTTGATTGCCATTACCACCAAAAAAAAAAAAATTAGAAAGGAGGCTATGGATGTAGTAGTCCAGTGGTAGGGCAGTTGCCTAGCATGTGCAAAGCTCTTGGTTCAATCCCCAGCAACACCCTCCCCCCCAAAAAAAGAGAGCTGCAACTCTGATTAGGGATCTGACATTGTGAATGGATTCATCTACTCATGTGGTTGTCTTGAAAGTGGGTCTGGCATAAAGAACTGTCTCTTGCTATGTGATGTCCTGAGCCACTTCAGGACTCTGCCAGCAAGAAGGCAGATGTGGCCTCTTGACCTCAAACCAGAACTGTGAGCTAAAATAGGCCTCTTTTCTTTATAACTTACCTAGTCTGTTGTATTGTGCTGTTAGCGACAGAAGGAAGGCTGAGGCAGAGGGTGAAGACAGTGTGGGTGGGCAGAGCAGGAGGAAGCTCCTTCTGTGTGCTCCGGGAACCGTGCTGGGTATCTTCCTGTTCAGAACAAAGTGAGAGAATAAGATGCTATCTTCTGCTGAGGCCTGGCCTGCTGAGGGGGCTTCTGCGGGACTTGCTGCGTATCAAGCATGTGCTTCAGGCTATGTCCTGCTCCTCCTCCAGTCAGGAAAATGAGTGTGGAGGCTGCACCACTCCTGCATGGGAGCCCCCTGTCTGTGAGCCGAGCCTCTGCATCCCTGCCCTGCCTAGGTGCCAGGCTTCCTGCAGCTGCCTTTGCTTCTGAGTGTAGAGCCCACCCCTCTGCACCCTCCTCAAGACCTGTGACCACTGAACAATGGCGCAATAATTTCTTCGGATGGAGTTTTCATCATTAGTAATAGTATATAATTGACCAAAACAACAATATGTATATTTCAAATTAATAAGCCCTTACGAAATATAATTGGTGGCTGGCGTTTAGCTCAGTTGGTAGAGTGCTTGCTCTGTGCACTCTGAGGCCCTGGGTTTAATCCCCAGCACCACAAAAAATGGGAGAAGGACCTGGTAGCCTACTCCTGAAACAATCTCAAAACAACCATTGAAAAACCTATGGATAGCAGAGAAGCACTGACAATAGTGCCGGGCATGGCACAGTGTCAGGGAGTGTTTCTTTCTGTTGTACATTGGGTCAGTATGAGTTGAACCCAACTCAATGGCGCTTAACAACAAATATAAAGGTACATTTTAATGCAAATAAATCCCTTAATGAGATACTGGGCTTCTTTTCTTTTCTCTTTTCTTTTTTTTTGAGACAGAGTCTCACTGTGTAGCCCTGGCTAGCTTAAGTTTGTGTTCCTCTTGCCTCAGCCCAAGTGCTGGGATTATAGACACCCCTATTGGGGTTTTTACCTCAGTTTATGTGTCTGGGTTTGGTTGTTACTCAGCGCTAGCAAAGGTCAGCTTTCAGCCTCAGTTCTATTTCCTGACAAATGTATGGAGGAACTTTGTTCATCTAAAAGTAGACAGCAGTTGCTATGGTTTGGAAGTGGTTTTCAGGTGTCTTCCAAAGGCCTAGTTGTTGGAAGCCTGGTCTCCAGTGTGGTAGGCTGAGAGGTAGGGTGGAACCCTTGAGAGGTGGGGCACAATGGAAAGTGATTAGGGCACTGGGAGCACTCCACTCAGAAGGCATTAATGTAGTTCTTGGGGAACACCTGTTAATTCCTACAAGAACACATCATAAAGAGTGAGCCTGGTCCCTGAGTCTCTCTGGCCTCCTGTCTTGATAGGAGATCTCTCCTTCACATGTGTTCATCTGCTGTGATGTGTTCATCATTTTGTGACATAGTAAGAAGGCCCTCACCAGAGACTGAACTGATGGGATTGCTTGATCTTGGGCTCAGTTTCAAAAAGTGTAAGCCACAGGTATTTTGTCATAGCAAGAGAAATCAGACTAAGACCGGAAAGAATCTTCTTATAGCAGTTAATTCTTTGAAGTCATTCTAAGTCAAAAATTCTTTCCAGATCTGTCATCAAAAATTATTTTTCATCCCCAGCACCACACAGGAAAAAACATTTAATGCTTTATCCCCTTGCAACTCTACTATGTCTCCTTTAATTTTGGTGAAGCAAAACATTGGAAACTCCCTGCATTGCAGATTTATTTGTCTCAATCCTTGTAGTCTCTGTTCCCTCACCAGCCATGCTGCTGTTGGGTTTGGTGGCCAAGGAAATGAGCCATGTAAGATTAGGATGGGTCTAGGCTGGGATTTAGCTCAGTTGGTAGAGCACTGCGCTGCAGTCTCTTAGGCCCTGAGTTCGATTCCCAGCACCGCAAAAATGGGAGAAGGACCTGGCAATCCACTCCCAAGGCAATCCCAAAACAGCCATTGAAAACCCTATGAGGGTTGCTATGAGTCGGACTTGACTCTATGGCCCCTATCAACAACAACAACAGGGTGCCCCTCTGTGTAAAGTGGGAGGAGGACTGTGGGGAAAGACGAACCTGTCCTTCCCTCATGGGCAAAGTCCCAGGATGCAGGGAAGAGGGCACGCTGAGTACCTGGAAACTTAATTCCATTAGAACCATTGGTGCCTTCATACTGAGTAGAAAGTGTGTGTGTATGCCTACTTGAAGTCCAGGCACTTTGCGAGAGTCCATTGAAGTCCACCCACTTTATGAGAGTCCATTCTCAGATCGAGCATGGCAGCATAAGCCTGTGATCCCAGCACTCAGGAAGCTGAGGCAGGAGGATCCCTGTGAGTTTGAGGCCAGGCTGGGCTGCATAGTAAGCCCCAGGCCAGCCTCAGCTACAGAGCCGAGACTCTTGTCTCAAAATCAAAACAAAAACAAAGAACCCTGCATTCTCTGGAGCCTCCCCTCAGCAGAGCGGTTTTGGACAGAAGCTGTGGTTGTCTCTTTTCTTATCTCTGTCGCAGGGCTGAGGAAACTGCTGTTTCAGGCTGGTCACAGGACTGGGGTTACTTGATCTGGCTCCTCCCTTTACCTAAAAATGTGGACTCAGTTCCTTTGGCTACCCACGAGACAGAGGTAATGAGCTGCATTGACTCCTGAGAAAGGAAAAAAACAAATAAGAGAATGTTGCTATTTCCTTATCCTTCTAAATACAAGTGGGCCGGACCCTTTCTTCATCTGTGACAGCGATCGTCGGTGACTGCACACTTGGGCTGTAGATGAGAATGAACAGAGACGTGGAACAGGATTTGGCTGGGTGTCTCAGTCATCTTGGGCTGCCAGGGCTGGGAGGCTTGACAGAATTTACTTTCTGGTAATTGTGGGTGCTGAAAGTCTGGGTGAGTTCCATGAGAGTCCTTTCTGGCTTGCGGGTGACCCCCTTGCATTGTGTGGTCACAGGGCCTTGGTGTGGAGGGGGGCGGGTGGAGAGAGATTGAGGTCATGCCTCTTCTTCTCAAGCTCCTAGTCACCTCCCATTCTGTGAGATTAGGATCCCACCTGTGACTTCATTTAACTCTTTAACTCCTAAAAGCCCTTTCTCCACTATTCACCTTGCGGATTAGAGTTTCCACATAGGAATCTGGGGGGGGGGACATAGTTCAGTCCAGAGTGGGAGTCAGAATGTTAGGGTTCTACCTCTGCCCCTGCCCCTCAGTGGCTGTGATCCTGAGGAACACGTTGCTGGACCGCTTTCTGGGTGTCGGGGCGGGCATTTGTGATTATGAGGAAATGGGGCTCTGGACCATGGGAATACAGTATGTCATCCTGAGTTGAGAAACTAGTTGCATTTTGTTCACTGTGGTGTTTATTCTGACAAAATTGAAACACTCAAATATTTTTAAAATAATAAACATTGAAAGAGAACCAGATTTTAAAGTATTAGCAAGAAAAGATCAATTTTCCTGAAAGCCCTGGAGAAGTAGGTTTTCTTTATTTTTTTCTTGTTGTGTTGAGGGATTGAACCCAGGGCCTCACACCTACTTTTCCAAGTGCTCTATCACTGAACTACACCCCTATCCCCTAAAGTTTTTTGGTGTGTGTGTGGTGATCAAACCTAGGGCCTCAGTGCATGCTAAGCAAGAACTCTACTACCAACGGAGCTGAACCCCCAGCCCTAAACATTTTTTATCTTGAGACAGGTCTTGCTAAGTTGCCCACACTGCCTCTGGCCTTGAGCTTGCCATCCTCCTGCCTCTGCCTCCTGAGTCACTGGAATTGCAGGTGTGCGATACTGCACCCAGCCTCCATAAGTAGTGTGGTATAGAAAACCTGCCCCCCCAAAATAGCAAAAGGGAAGAATCTGTCTGGAGCTGGAGTGATTAAAGGAAAAGAATTCAGCCCAGAGGTGGAGTTTGCATCAGGTAACAGATCTCTCAGCCAGCAGCAGGACCGGAAGGGGATAAATGAGGCACAGAAGAAAAGTGAGCATCTCATTTGTCAGGGAACCTGCTGTGGCCGCGTGTGCGTGGGGTCAGTGTCTGTCTGGGGTTCTATGCATTTTGAGTGAGCAAATACGTGAGGTGATTTTTTTTCATATAGAACGAGGGGTTATAAACTGTTTTGAGGGTTTTGTTTTGTTTTTACAGGTCTAAATATGATATTTTTGAATGAGTCTTTAATTGTAGAACTCAGAGTTCAAAGTAGTTTTTCCCTTGGGAATTTGAAGATACTATTCTGTAATCTGCCAGCAGCCAGAATTATTGCTAGAGTTTGATGTCAGTTTAATTCTTTTTTGAATATACATTTCCTCCCCTTCACTAGAAGTTCACAGAATTTCTTATAATTCAGAAATGTCACGAGGATTTTTTTTCATATAGAACGAGGGGTTGTAAACTGTTTTGAGGGTTTTGTTTTCATTCTGTTTTTCATTCATTCTGCGCAGGAGTTAGCGGACCATTTCTGAAGAGTTGGGTCTCCGGCTCAGGGATATTTTCTCATCTATCTATATTTTTGCAGTACTAGGGTAGGGTTTGAACCCAGGGCCTCGTGTGTGATAGGCAAGTGCTCTCCCACTGACCTGTCTTCTTTGTAAATTTTTTTATTTTGAGATAAGTTCTCCTTAAGTTGCATAGGCTGCTGTTGATCTCAAACTCCTCCCCCCTCAGACTCCTGATTCATACCCTGCATAACTTAGCAAGGCCATGATTCAAAATAAAAAAAAATTAAAAATGGGTTGTGGTGCTGCCTACTGGTAGAGCACTTGCAGAGTTGGTGGAAGGCCCTGGCTTCAATCTCCAATGCATCAAGGCCATTGGAACACTTTTTTGAGGTGTTGGGGGTCA
Organism: Pedetes capensis; assembly: GCA_007922755.1. NCBI lineage: Eukaryota > Metazoa > Chordata > Mammalia > Rodentia > Pedetidae > Pedetes > Pedetes capensis. The sequence continues at coordinate 170,145 of VMDO01002308.1, forward strand.
AATCCAGGGCCAGAACTCTCCTTTTAATGGTCTAATTATTACACCAGTTACCTACATCAGTACTTATGGTGGATAAGTGTTAATGTTGAATAGTTTTTGTGCTCATTGTTGCCAATCAAATGCTTCTCTTCAAGTTATCTCCAGCATTACACCATCTAAATCTTAAGCTAATGTGCCTCCACAGCCTTTTCATTTTCCTAAGTATGTCTGAAAGTTTTCAGCAGTTTAAGAAGGGAAGTGTGTGTGTGTGTGTGTGTGTGTGTGTGTGTGTGTGTGTGTGTGTGTGCGCGCGCGCGTATTGTACATTAGGGGAAAATGGAGGGAAGAAAGCCCGATCATTTTTATGGTAGCGCACACAGAAGAGACATGATGTGGAACAGAAATAGAACAGGGACCTCGCAAATCACAAAGGCTACATAGGCTGTCTCTGCTTTTGGAATCATCCCTAACTTCTCTCATTTCAGATAATTTCCGACACAAATATGCGACCCAGAGTATGACAATGGCTGTCTCAGTCAGCCTGCGCTCTCCTAGCATGCCTCAGCACTGACTTCATTTCCATGGGTAACAGCACAAGAGGGCTGACATCACCCCTGAGTCATTGAATCTGAATCCCCTTGCCTGAAAGACTGAGTTACAGATGCCTTTTAAAGGGGCTTTGGGAGACGTTGGTGGGAACAGGGCTGATTGTTGGGGTTGCAGCAATTAAAGCAGAAAATAGGTGATTTAGGAGGAAATTATTGTAAGAGGGTTCTTTTATATTCATTCAGTCTTTCTCTCTTCCCTCTGATTTTTCAGAGGCAAACAGAACTTAGTGTTAGAACCTTTGTTCCTCCTGTTTTTCCAACCTTGAGCATTTATTAAGCCAGCTGATGTTTTTCTCTATGTAGCGTGGTGGAGGTGGCTAGAACATGTAACTGTGTCAATTATTGACATCCTTATAATATGGTTTTCTTACAGCAGACTAGTCTCTTTTGCCAAAGATTGTCACTTGTAGCTGGTTCAGGTAGCAGCACCATAACAAGCTCTCCCAGCGATTCTCAGGCATCCCTAAATTTGAGCACCATGGATCTAGTATGTTTGCAGCTAAGTTGCCTGGTGTTGATGCATATGTCTTGAAACTGATCTAAAACCGAAAGTGATCATAAACCATAATTCTAGAGAGTGTCAAAGCTATACAGATAACCCCTCTTCGATCAGATACTTTCATCGTTGTACTGTGAATATAATCCTTGCTCAGTTCAGTCATAAGTCTGGTGGTTTTATACATTCACATGAATGGCCTTGGGGTGCCTCTGTTTTGTTTTTTGTCTGCCTACTCGAGTTGGGGTGTTTATATAATCTTCTCCGGTCCTCAAACTGAGATTTATGCCACTGGTTCCCTTGTTTCTCAGGAATTTAGATATGAGCTGAACCACACTGAAGCAGGATAGACAGAAAATTTTGGGGAGATGGAAAGGAAAGGACTTTTCACTACTGGATCTGGCCTTAGTCTTACCAGCAAAAAAACCCAGCACAGCCAAAAAAGGAAAACTACTGTGAGAACTGCCTGCATCGCTTCTCTAAGAATCTTGTTGTTGTTGTTGTTTGTTGTTGCTAGGTGCCGTCGAGTCGGTACCCAACTCATAGCGACCCTCATAGGGTTTTCAATGGCTGACATTTCGGGATTGTCTTGGGAGTGGATTGCCAGGTCCTTCTCCCATCTTTGCGGTGCTGGGCATTGAACTCGGGACCTCAGAGACTGCAGTGCAGAGCTCTACCAACTGAGCTAAATCCCAGCCCCTAAGAATCTTAGAAGGCCAAGATTATGGACTATGCCTAAAAGTCACAGGTAATTTCCTTTTGACTGATATAGTAAGAATACACTCAAGTATCCCAATCTAATTTTTGGTATTCCATCAATTCCTGGAGACTCGTATTTCGCCAGTTCCTTCAAGGCAGCTTCTACTTCTTTCTTCAGTACCATTGGTTCTTGAGCATACGCAACTTCTTAATGGTTGATCACCCACCAACTCTTTTTGGTATAAAGACTCTGTGTATTCTTTCTGTCTTCTTTTGATGTTTCCTGTGTCATTTAATATTTTCCCTGTAGAATCCTTCACTATTGTCACTCAAGGCTTGAATTTTTCCTTCAATTTTTTGTTAGGTGCCATCAAGTTGGATCCAACTCATAGCGAAACTATGTATGATAGAACGAAACACTCCTTTTCCTCTCTGTAAATTGATTCTGTGCATCTCCTGGCACCCCATTAAGCAGTGTAACCTTTTTTTTTTTTTTTTTTTTTTTTTCTATAGTAAGGGATTATTTTAATAAAATATTTTAAGATATTCATATAGATCTATAATAGATGTCTATTAACATGAATTTCACAAATCTTATCTGAGTATGACAAATAATTCTTATATAGTATAAACAACTATACAAGATTAAAAAAATATTAAGACACCTTTCCTATTCTTAGGATGTTTAAAATCTTTTTAGGC